>JAHIAM010000619.1:0-100693 GCA_021605205.1 Aegilops longissima
ATGCCATTGTAGGGCAATGGGAAATCGGCGGCGTCAAGCGTGACCCTCTCGGTTCTGAAATTGAGCTCGCTGCCAAAGCGTTACGGCGAACGTGATCTTCCCTTTGGGCTTGCTCCTTCTGGGTTGATTCCTTGGAAAGTACCGGTTCTTGAGCTCGCTGTCGAGGATTTGAAGCTTATTGAGCCTTTGTAGAGGAGATCAAATTCAGGCCGGCCCCGCCGTCAACCAACATCTTTGTGACCTTGAGGTTGCGGATGGTTGGTGAGACCAACATCGGCAAGCACCCGACCATGATGATCGATCGGGGTGATCCTCAATGTCAAAGATGATGGGCGTCTTGGACCACTTGGAGGTTTGCGTGACTCTATGGATGGATTACGCTGCATTGACCTCCGCATCCATTGCTTGAGTTGGCGGTGCGAGGTATGCGAGGCAGCACCACCATCAGCGCAAAGGACCTCCGTTGCCTTCGGAACTCCTTCTCGTCAACTTCATCGTCTTCCATGTCCTCGTCATCTTCATCTTCGTCTTCTTCCTTGTTCGCGGCGCGGAGGAGTCATCACCTGCGCTGCTTGGCCTTGCCACAGCGTCCTCCCGGCGGGTCTCTTTTACTTGCTGCACCTGCACCTTCTTGGGCCTTCTCCTTGTCTCGCTTCGTATTCAGCTCTCTGTAGCTCAACAAGCTGCTCGACTTTTTGCAGCTCACGAAGATCGTGGCCCTTAGTGCGGTGGATCTTCTGATCTTGCTTGTTGGAGCTGTCGGGCTTGTCGGCGGCCGCCCACGACTTGGTGGTCGGCGTCAGCGGCAACCTCCTTGCGAGCCACCAGCCTTGCCTTGTTGGCGGCACCATCCTTGCGGACTGCTCGACAACTAGTACTTCTTGGTTTTTCTTCCTCTGTTGTTTCGCCATGGCTCTTTCTTGCAGGGCAATCTCCTCACTGTCAGGACTCTGCTCCCACATTCTCTCCAGGGTCTTCTTACTTCTTCAGCGTGCACACTTGTCGGCCGGGCGTAGAGCTCCTGGCGTCTTTCACTTTGCACATCGCCATCTCCTACCTCATCCTGCGGTTTCGTACATTACGATGAAATGCCTTGATCACCCTTGGCAGGGTGGGCGTCTAGGATGTTGTAGTGTACTCGGTGAATCTCTGGATGAACTTGCGCGGGACTCTCCTCTTTACGGGCAAGCAGGTGGAGGTCACTCTCACTGGCCATGAGGCTTGTGGCCGCTGTGAAAGGCGCCAACAAATTAGTGGCACAAATCTGCCCAAGAAGAAATAGAGCCATCCGGCAAGTGCATGAGCCAAGATCGGCGTTTGGCTTGAGCACCGAGGGGAAAGTAGTTGGCGAGGATCTTGTCGTCTCGTCCCCCGCGGCCTGCACGCGATGGTGTAGATCTTTGAGGAACTCCGATGGGTGTGCCTGCCATCATACTTCTCCGGCACATCTGGTTTGAAGCTTTTCTTGTCGGGCCACGGACTTGCCGCAGCTCACGAGTGAACACAGGGCAACCTACCGCGTCTGACAAGTCGCTGGTTCCCAGGCGCATGCATATCGTCGATGGGCGGCGTTAGTCAGATTGGCCAGTCGCTTCTCTTGGCGCTCAATACGGGTTCGGCGTCTTCTTCTTGTCGTTCTCGGAGAACTTGGCTGAGTCGCGGCGAGCTCGCGGATCCGGCGGCGGCGTGGTCAGCTGTCGAGGTGGATCCAGCGAGTCGGCGATCTTAGTCTTCAGGGAAGGGAGTGCCGGTGGCTGCACCCCATAAGTCTCGTCGCCATCAGCTCGGCGCCTTATCGCCTTGCCGCGGTTCGAGGCACTCGGTTGCATGCAGGACATCGCCGTTAAGCGAAGCCGATGAGACTACTGGTGTGGCCCTCCATTCGTCGACCTTATCGGCCGTTGGAGGGTAATCTAGAAGTAAGCGTGCTCTTGCCAAGGCTTACTGCTGGTGTGGTGGGTGGCAGCGTGCGTGGCGAGCAGGAGGTGCTGGACTCCTAACCAAGTTAGGAGGAGAAGCATCCCATGGCGACCGTACTCCACTAAATACCGGCATCTTTGAGGTGCATCACAGGTCTCGAGGCCTCGGGATCCTCGGCTTGGCCTTGATCCAACGAGCATATGGTGCCTTGAGCATCATAGCGCTGTGCATCCGCGCCTCCTGCGAAGGGCAGCGGTCGCGGACTCGGACGCCGACGCTGTGCTGCCTTGTCCTTGGACCTGGCGGCATTGTGGGCTCTTCGGCGATGCGGTTCCTCCCCGCGTTTCCCCACCACGACAGCTCCGGTGGTGGTGGGTTCGGCAGCAGACGGCTCTGCTGCTGCCGAAGACTTCTTCTTGGCGCCATGTTGATGAAGATGTTGATGAAGTTGCTCGTCGACCGCCGGATCGGGTTCACACAGCCTCGGCGCCCCTACAGCGCGCCAAAGATGTCGGGAAGCTGATCGTAGCCCACGAACACCTATGGGACCTGGGTCCCTTGTGGTTCGGAGAGAGGGGAGATTGCACAAAAGCGGATCGAGGCGATGCACACGAGCAGATTTACCCAACCGGAGCTCTCGGGAGATAATACTCCCTCTGCTGCTTTGTGGATTATCTTGTGGTCTTGCTAGGGAGCAATGGGAGCTACAAAACCTAGCCTAAATGTGGTCTCGTATGAGTAGAGATGAACTAAGCGAAGCTGAGACGAACCCTTTCTCGTTGCACTTGGGCCTCCTTTTATAGGCACAAGGGGTCACCACATGTGGCAAGTAGACAAGGGTGAGATAGTAAAAACATAGGTTGGTACACGCTACTCTCTGATGTCGATAATCTATACCTAACTCGTGACGCAAGGACAAGAGTCATCAATGCCCGTCTCGATCACCCGAACGATTATAACGAGGGGACCGTCAAGTGCGCCTCCGTTTGCCACGATGGTAGCTTGTCGGCGCCGCTGCTCGCTACTCCCCGCTGGCTGCACAGCCCGTCGACCGCGTGCTTGGGAGAGCCCGTGGTGACACGTTGGCGGAGTGAGCTGGAGCGGAGATGAAGAGGTCACTTGGCGGTGAGTACCTGCAGCGGCAAGGTTCTTGTCGCGTTCGGGAGCTTATCACTCACCAAACCTTCGGCAAGCTCCTCTTGCCGGGGCTTATTCCTTTGCATACTGAGTGGCCTTCCCGGCAAGCTCCTCTTGCGGGGCCTTGATAATTGTTCTTGAATGGCTCCAAAGGAGCCGCTAAGATCTTAGCGGCCATCGGGCCAGCCACGCGTGGTGCTACAAGCTGCCCGATGCACAAGTTAGGGATACTAGGGTACCCCTACTCTAGTACACCGACAACGGACTATTCGAGACACTGGGATGACTCGGACAGCATAACGGCTGTAAATGCTCAAAATGATTTGAGACATCATGCAAAATGGTGGCATAACCACTCTACAACATCATAACAAGATTCCGAGATCAACGGTTAACATCTGAAATAGTAGGAACTGAGCGGGGCTTAAAACCAACAATCTTAAAGGTCCATGGATTAGAAACATGTCATCTGATAGATAGATGAGAAGCCTAGTTCTTAAACCCCTGTAGAAGAGAAGAGGATATTTCGGATCGAGAAGGCCATGAGGTATAAGAGTAAAAGAGCCTTATGTTCCCTTCCCAATCAATTCCCTTACATAACTAAAGCATTTCTAGACACAACCCGACTAGTTTGGCTTGGTAATCCTCTGATGATCAGGCTACGATACCAGCGTTATCGGGACCTCGATTCCAAGTCACATCAATCTAGCCGGTAACACCTCCATATCACTTTCGGCCTCCATGCGAGTATTCCCAGGTGTCGTCTTACCATGGCCGGGACCGTATCGCCTTTAGGCTCACGTATATGATAGTGTCGCTAGCATCCATATGACGAGAGAACCCGGGCCGACATGGCTGATCGTGAACCCAAGCGGCACTAACCCATGGGGACAGGCATACATGAATCACATCGAGCATATCGGTCATCAGCGTGTGAATCCGGGCTGTAACCTTTGGGCTAACAGGACTCCGGGAACCCGGGCTGTAGGAGGCTAAGCGGGACTCCGGATGTCACCGCGTGACATTTCCCGAAGAACAGAACCACGAGCGAAGTGAAACACATACCCGGCCAGTCAAGTGTCCGAGCAGTAGTCTTTGGCTAGCGGGACTCGGTGAACCGGGCTGTAGCGTACTACTATCGCTCGAGAAGCACTAGAATACATTTCCCCATATGAGAGGCTGCCAGGATAAACAACTAGATTGTCGGATCCCACACATACCAAGCATTTCAAACATACACACAATATGCTCAATATGTGTAAATACAACATAGCATCACAACATAACTCTCGACTCAAATATTTATTCAATAGGCTCGAAGAGGCGAGATATTACAAACATGGGTCTCATGACCCAACACTTAGAAACATACAAGTCAAAGCACAAGCGGAAGCTTAACATGTCAGTATAGACATATACAAATGAAAAAAGGCTGAGAAGCGACTATCTACGAGATCTGCCGAGGGCACAAGATCGTGGCTGAGGTAACAAGCTAAACCTCGAAGTCCACAGCGGAACTACTAAGCGAGGCCCGCGTCTCTCGCAAAACATAAAATAAGGAAGCGTGAGTACAAATGTACTCAGCAAGACTTACATCAGAACTAACTACATATGCATCATTATCAACAAGGAGGTGGTGGAGTTTGACTGCGGCAAGCCAGCTTTGACTCGGTGGCTATCCTAGACTACGACTGCAATTAACTCTTTTGAGGTGGCGCACACGAGTCCACATATTCACCAAATCAAAATACCACTATGGATTCGATCCCGTCTTCCCTGAGAGCGCCATCCATAGCACTCACGCTTATCTTGCGCATTTTAGAGTATCCACTTTCACTTGTCTATGAACTGATATAGGCACCCGAAGTCCTTTTCGCGGACACGGCTATTGAATAGATCATTTATAACCCTTCAGGGGTGTACTTCTTCACACACGCTCTCACCACTTACCGCCGTTTACACGACATGTACTCGTACTTCTTCACCCACGCTCTCACCACTTACCGCCGTTTAGACGACATGTACTCGGCAACCTTCAAGCGGAAGTAGCGTGGGTGTCGGCCACGACCTACCTAAACACTCAAGTCCCTAGTCCAGGTTTATCGCCTATTCGGGTTCCATCCGGAGAGTCGGCCGAGGTTTCCACTAACAGCCCGAGCGATGTGTGCAGGGTTCCCGAGATACCAAGCGGGCATTGATTTTGCAGGCCCGCAGTGTATCTACCGCATCATAGCCCACCCCTAGGTCAGCGCTACATGACCTCCAACACATATCCTACAAACACCAAAAACTAGTTGCAACTCACAGACAGAGAACAAGGGTGGTTAAGAAGCCGAGAGGGTCCATTGGTTTGGGCCCAATGCGTGGTAGTAACTGTTTCATGGATCACAAACACAGAACTCAGTTCACGAGGGCGGCTGCAATGAGACAACCCACCATGTACTCCTAAATGGCCTCTCACGCTACCTTTACCAAATCGTGTTCACACACTTAGCTCATACACGATGGGACATGTTCACACAACCATTCCAATTCATTCCCGATGAATCAGACTGACTCAACTCTAAGCGATAGCAGGCATGAAAAACAAGCATGAATGAGTAGGAAAAACAGGGCTCAAACAACTCCTACTCATGCTAGTGGGTTTCATCTATTTCTTGTGGAATGACGGGTCATGCGAGAGGATAAAGGGGTTCAGCTACCGCAGCAAGTAACAGATGAATCGTTGTTGTCCTAATGCACGTAAAAGAAGCGGGAGCGCGAGAGTGGGATTATATCGGAATGAACAAAGGGGTTTTGCTTGCAGCACTCCACGAAGATAATATAGTTCTTCATCGGTGTCATCGAATTCATCGTCGGTACGTCGTCTACTGAGAGGGGAAAAACATCGGCAACTGAGAAAGAACACAATCAATGGAATGCACATTCACATGAACGACATCTCATGTTAAGGTACTGAATTCACCTAATGCAATATCTAGCCAAGTTAATTGAAGTGGAACTCGAACAAGAACAAATTCCAACTCCAAATGTTATTTCATAAATTGCCCTAATCATCATTTGTCCTATTCAGTGAGGTTAACTTGTTCAAACATGCATGATTATGGCATAAACAGATTCTTCATATTTTTCTGATCATTTTTCATATATAACTTATTTCCATTGGAGTTATAGATTATTTTCTATGAATTTTAGAAGTTCTAACCATTTTTGGAATTTCCAAATCATTTAGAATTAGACATAATCCAGGAAAATGATTCTGCGTCGACTGATGTCGATGTGGCGTCGGCGAGGTCAACAGTCGGGTCGAGGTCAAACTGGCGCGTGGGTCCAGCGATGTCGGTGTCATTAGTTTAACTAATTAAATTAACATTAGATTAACTCTAATCTAAGGTTGACTAGGCGGGGCCCACATGGTCAAATGGGGTCAAACCCCGCGACATGATGCGGCGAGGTCGAAGGCAATGGCGAAGCGGATTCGCAGCACAGTCCGCGGTTGGCGAGGATAGCACCGTTGGAACCCGAGCCTCGTCCGCGTCATTTGGTCTTGGTGGGGTCGCGAGAAACGACCTAGATCGGCAGCGGTGTCCGCTCAATGGCGGCCGGAGTTGATGAAAGCGGACAGCATGCTACGGTGCGGGAGGGCGAGTGGGTAGATGTTACAGGTTTCCTAAGGCAGCGCCTGAGGCGCAAAACATGCTCGGGCCGCGACGGCTGCGGGCTCTAGCCATGGCGGCGACATGATCGGCGGTGAGCAAGCTTTCGGGCAGGGTGGTGGAGCTAGCTAGGGCGCATGAGCAGCGGAGAAAAGAGAGGGGAGGATCGGCAGCTCACGGGTGGGCGGAGAGAGGTGGCGGGCTTGGGGAGGCTGAAGGCGGCGAATCGGGTCGGCGATCGCCAGCGGCGAGGTTGAAAGCGATGGCGTGGAAGCGTCTGCGAGCTTCCCGGCTCGCGTGGCTCGGCGGGAGGCAGGTGCATCACGTCGGTTCTTCTACAAGCAACTTCTGGCGAGGGAGCATGGTGGCTGTGGGAAATGGCTTGGCGATGGTGAGCTCACTTCGGGCGCGTCTGAGAGAGAAGAGAAGGGGAGGCGTCAGGGAGAGAGTGAGATGGGGCCGGGGCTGCATGCAGGCGCTCGGGGGCAGTGCCAAGCCAGGAGGAGCCAATGCAGGGAGGTGGAGGTGGCCACGGGTGGCTGTGCGTGCCGCCGTGGCTGCTTCTCCTCTGGCGAGAGGAAGGCAACAGGGAGCTGCGGTGGTGGGCTGGGTTGCCAGAGAGGCCTGGCAGGTGGGCTGCCCTCTTGGAGCCGCAGTAAGGCAGTCAGTTCTCTCTCTTTCTACTTTTGTTTCTTTTTCTAATTTGCAGTTTGTTTTGATCCAGTTTAAAACCAAATCAATTTTATAAATCCTGAAAATATTCACGGAAACTTTCGAATTATTTGATGGCACACAAATACTTCCAACATTATTTGAGCATTTAAATTATTTATAGTGTTTAAATCATAAAGTCAAATAGTTTAAGATTTAATTCAAAATCAGCAATGACCTATAAAATATGTTCATCATTTTTGGAAGAGGTTTTCACCTTTATCATAAGTTATGAACATTTCAAAGGGCATTACGGGTCATTGAGAAAATATTTTATTTGGACCTAGTTTGATTTGATCCGGTGCTAGGGTTTGGATCAATCCCCATTTCAAGCTTCATGAAATTTAAACATGATGCATGGATGCAATGCAACTAATTCTGGAGACAACTACAGGGGCTGTGACACGGATGGCGGACTATGACCTTTGGCGGACTCTGGATTATAAAGATACAAGATTGAAGACTTCGTCCCATGTCAGGATGGGACTTTCCTTGGCGTGGAAGGCAAGCTTGGCGTCTGGATATGTAGATCTCCTCCCATTGTAACCGACTCTATGTAACCCTAACCCTCTCGGGTGTCTATATAAACCGGAGGGTTTTAGTCCGTGTGGGGCGAACAACAATCATACCATAGGCTAGCTTCTAGGGTTTAGCCTCTATGATCTCGTGGTAGATCTACTCTTGTACTACCCATATCATCAATATTAATCAAGCAGGAGTAGGGTTTACCTCCATCGAGAGGCCCGAACCTGGGTAAAAACATCGTGTCCCTTGTCTCCTGTTACCATCCGCCTAGGCGCACAGTTCGGGACCCCCTAGAGATCCGCGGTTTGACCTTGACAGCCTCCCGTACAGCGCCATCCTCGGGTGCAGGCTACTGGCTTAGTTTATGGCGGCGACCCATCGGCCTACAACCTCATGAAGATGCCGGGAGCAGGGCGTCCTCACTGTGTCGGAGACACCAAGGAGGCTCACGGCACTCAAGCTTGCCCTCAAAACCGCCGTGGTGGCGCGCGCCGAGCCGGTGAGGCCACCCACAGAGCTAAGGAGGTCGCGCTAGCAAAGAAGAAACAGTTGTTCACTCAAGATCGGGCAGAAACTAAGCAGGTGCGGTCGAGGAAGATGGGTCATGAGAGCCACCTCCATCATAAGCGCCAACCTCGACTCGGATCAAGAGGAGGCATTGGTGAGGTTCTTGCGGCGTGAACAAGGATGTATTAGCGTGGGAATCCAAGCAGCTAGTAGGGGTCGAGGGGTGGTCGAGCATCACTCGGTATGCCCCAATGTGCATACTGTGAAGCAAAAGCGCCACGACAGTCCATGAAGAAGCAGTCCTTCATCGTCTAGGAAACTCGCAAGCTGGAGGCAACAGGTGTCATCCGCGAGGTTCGGTACCCTGAGTGGCTGGCGAACCCCATCGTCGTACCGAAGAAAGGCGGGAAGGAGCACATGTGTGTCGACTTCACCAATCTCAACAAGGCCTGTCCACAAGACCCATTCCTGCTTCCGCGCATCGACCAGATTGCCGACTCCACCGCCGAGTGCGACGTGATGTGCTTCCTGGACGCGTCCTCAGGCTATCACCAGATCAAGATGGCAGTGGAGGATGTGGAGAAGATGGCCTTCCTGACCCCGTGTGGGGTGTACTGCTACACCCGCATGCCGTTTGGATTGCGCAACACGGGGGCGACCTTCCAGCGGCTGATGCACATCACACTAGGCCAGCAGTTGGGAAGGAATGCGAGAAGCCTACATTGGCGACATCGTGGTAAAATCTCGGGAGGCGAGGATTCTTATTAAAGACACGGAGGAGACTTTGCTTGACTGTGCTAGGTGGACTGCGGCTCAACCTAGAAAGTGCATGTTGGTGTCCCTTAAGCCAAGCTGCTTGGGTTTCCTTGTGTCACACAGAAGGATCGAGGCCAACCGGAGAAAGTCAAAGCAATAGAAGACATGAGCCCACCATAGACCCTGAAGGAAATGCAGAAGCTCGAGGGTCGCGTGACCTCGTTAGGACGCTTCATCTCCAAGCTAGTGGAGTGCGCCTTGCCGTTCTTCATGCTGATGAATAAGAAGGGTCTGATCGAGTGGACTCTAGAGGCCGACCAGGCATTCCAAGACCTCAAGAGATATTTAACCAGCCCGCCCGGTGATGGTAGTGCCTCGCCCTTGAGCCCCTAGTGCTTTACAGCCTCCACGCCTTACTCGGCAAGCGGAGTTGGTAGCTGTCCGGGAAGAAGCGCCGGAGTCAAGGGCATCTTGGCGTAACACCGCACTAACAAACAAGACAGCCTGAGCCAAGATAGCCCCACGGATCCACAGCAGCTTGACAGATAACCAAGCCACGCAAGGCAGCCTGCGGAGCACTGTGGAGGGCCTGATTGGTGACCAAGCTCATGAGGACCCCTCGCCTCAGGAGGCGTCCCAACCTCTTGAGGCCTCGGGCTCCATCGACGCTCCCGCCCTTGTCGAGCACCCTGTGTATTTTGTCAGCACGTTACTGTAGGATGCGAGGGCATGGTACCCCATGCCCCAGAATGTCACATCCTAGCTAGTCCATGCATTAGTGTGTGCATCATGTTTAAATTTCATCTGAATTTGAAATGGGAGGGCGAAACCCCAGAACCCTTTTGAATCAACTAGGGTTTACTAAAATTATTTCAATGAACACTGAAATGCCCTTCAAAATGCTCATCACCTTTGCTTTGGTTGAGCCTCTGCCAAAAGTGGTGCACAATTTTCTAGGTCATCCTAAGGTCCTTGAATTAAATCATAAGTATTTGAGTTTGGGCATTTAAAATTATATATAATATTTCAAATGTCCAAACATTTCTAAACAAAATGTTTCATGTTGGAAATAATTCAACTATGGACCTGGTCCAGTTTGGTGATTTTGGAGCTATCTAAGTATTTTAAAAACTCCACAAAGTTCTGAGAAAAATAGAAAAAGAAAAACAGTATGCAACTCTTACACAGCGCCTACTAATTACCCACTGTTGCCCAGCCCAACAAGGCATGCAGTGGCTGCTTAGCTCGGCTTGACAGGTGCAAATGCTTTCGGCACAGCACTGCATGCGCTTACGCCTGGCCGCCGCCTGCCGCTTCCCTCCTCGGCGACCCGTAGCAGTTCGCGCCCTCTCTCCCAGACCCCTCGGACATCCCTCTCCTCCCGGCTCCTCTCTCTCGCGCTCCCCGCCATGGCCGGCGCCACACTTAACCACGCCGTCGTCGTGAACCACGCTCCCCGCCGTCCGTGCTCCTCCTCGCCGTGTCTAGGAGCTCCATACCCTCCTCTACCCGAGATAGCCGAGCCCGCATGCTCAAGTAGTCGAGAGCCCCTTTGCACCGACTTGCCGAGTCCGCCGTCGCGGAGATCCCCTTCAGCGCCGTCGTCGCTCCGGCCCGTCCCGACCACCGCCGAGTGCTCCTCCGAGTTACTGTGAGCCTAGCTACCTTCCCCTCCTTCTCTGTCTCTCTCGAGCCATGTAGCAACCGAATGGAGATCAACGCACCCGCCCCTTGAGCACAAATCGCCGGCGTGCTCCAGTCCTCCCTCCGCCACCTCTTGGCACTACTAGAAAAAGGGCTATAGATGGGATTGACACTAATGGCGCACCGGAAGATGGTGCGCCATTGGTATCTACTAATAAGCGCACCACCTTACGATGCGCCATTAGAGTTAAACTACTAATGGGCACCTTGCAATGGGTGCGCCATTAATATCAAAAAAATTTTTTTAACTAGTGCGCCTGTCCAAACATACTAATGGCGCATCCTGCCCAAATCGCCATTAGTAGTTGTAACTACTAATGGCGCACCAACGATGGTGCGCCATTAGTATAGAATTTTTTTTTAACTAGTGCGCCTATCCAAACATACTAATGGCGCATCCTGCTTAAGTGCGCCATTAGTAGTTGTAACTACTAATGGCGCACCATGCAAGAGGTGCGCCATTAGTAAGTGGGCAGCAACAAGATATTTGGGACAGCCTCTCCTACCCACACACTCACTTTCTCCCCACTTCATTCTCTCCACCTCCTCCTTGTCTCGGGTGCCTCCTCTTTTTCACCTCATTTCCACCATAGATTCATTCAAATTAAGTGGTTAAATTACCTTGTTTTAATAGGTAAGTAAGGGGAAGCTATATTTAGGTTGTTCTCCCTACAACAATGCGCACATGCACTTTTTACGGCCTAGCTAGATCTATGTATGTTCGTGGTGTTGCATATGTTTGTGGTGTTGCATATGTGTTTGTGTTTGGAGGTGTACGGTATTTGAAATCGATAGTTGCCAATATTTTGCGGAATGTTGATTCATTTCCGTTTAGCGAGAACTTTGGCATTAAGCATTCTTTTGGTCCTATTTTTAGGAAAGTCATGCCAAATTTTTGTTTGGTTCTAAAATATCGTTTTGCTCTACCCTTGACGACCATAGTCCGCCTACGATGACCGAAGGCATCGTGAATAGGTTTGAGGTCATGAAGGCGAGATGCTTAAAAGAGCGAGGCGGAGATAAGATGTCCGTGTCGAAGATGCAAGTGAAGAGCCTTATTGCGGACCCGGATTCGGCAGGTCTTGGGACCACCTGCTGTTGCGTGGTTTCATGGATGGCTATCGGTGGCAAGGTGATGAAGATGACTACTGAAGTCGTCCATGCGGGCGGGCAAGAAATGAGGAAGGGCAGCAAGACAACCACAGCGGCTCGGGTAGGCGAGAAGGCGAAGAATCCCGGGGAGATGATCCACGGCGTGATCTTGTACTGATCATCATGTAGAAGATCACGAGGACATGATGATGAGGAAGATGCGGGCAGGCGGCGGGCATGATCATGAAGATGATGATGCGGCGGAGCGACGGCAGCTGGACCATCGATGGGCTGGGTGCAGGACCCTCATATTCAAGAGCTGCTTCTCAAGCGAGACGGATACTTAAGAGCTGCGCCGAGAAAGCCAAGATGGATCAACAGGTTAGGGCGGTTACTCCATTGTATGAAGGATGCAGGCCGAGGATACCCGCTTTGAAAATGCGCTCATGGCTCACGGAGATGAAGGTAAAACACAAAATGACGGCGCGTAGCCGGCGAGAACATGTCATTACAGCGCGAGCGTCTTCCCAAGGGAACAAGTGCCCGACCAGTTTGGAGGAGGCGAAGAAAATCGTGTGTCCTCTCGATTTACCGCCGTGAAATACCATGTGTGCATGAACAATTGCATCATTTATCGGGACGAGCCGCGGAGTCTACCATATGTCCGGTGTGCGGCATCACTCGATACAAGAAGAGGAAAAGCTCCTCGAAAAGTGGTGTGGTACTTTCCGATCACTCCTCGTCTGTGGCGCTATTTCGCGGACCCTAAGGTAGCAAAGCTCCTGCGTTGTAGCGGATAGGGAGGAGAAAGCGAGAAGATAGCGCAAATGATCCGGAGATAGATAAAAAGACAAGATGCTGAGTCACCCTAAGGATGCGAGCGGTGTAGCGTTGAACCGAAGACTGAATTTGGGAGCGATCAAGGAACATCATCTTGGGTGCGAGCACCGATGGAGTCAATCCGTTTGGCAGCGGAGAAGCACACATAGCACTGGCCTGTGTTTGTGTGGATGTACAACCTTCCCCTGGTTGTGCATGAAGAGGAAGTACATTCACATGAGTATGCTAATTGAAGGGCGAAACAACAGGAGCGACATCAATCATGTCTGGGGCTCTTTGAAGAGGAGCTTGACCGCTGTGAAACGCCAGCGTGTCGTGGGGCGCGCGAGAAAGAATATTTCCCTATGAGAGCCTTTGCACTGCTCGGACGGTGCCGACTATCTCGATTATGGATATCTCGCGGGCGGGTAGTCCACGGATTTTACGGATCGTAAGGTGCATGGATGACTGGCAATATCGCCAGCTAGATAGAGATCCGGGTCTTGAAAACCGTGTTCATGGGACGCCGAAGGTGGCTTAGCGGCGATGACCCGTGGAGAAGCGCAAGGATCTGTTCGATGGTGAAACCGAACCTCAGCGCCGATGTCACGAGGAAGCGGCGAGAAATAGACAAGCTGTTGAAAAATTGGAAAGACTGCCTTGCGGGAAAGAAGCAAAAGGCGCGAGGCCGGGAAAAGAAGCGAAAGGCGCGAGCCCTCTGAAGGTATGGAAAGCGAGGTCTGTTTTACGGGACTTGCCGTCTTGGAAGATCCACCGTGTGCCTCACAGCCTTGATGTCATGCATATCACGAAGAAGCGTGTGCGAGTCTGCTTGGTACCCTGCTCAACATGCGGAGAGGACCAAAGATGGGCGAAAGCAAGGCAGACTTGAAATCAATGGGCATCGGGCGGGAGCTTCACGCTATATATGATGATGATGATGATGATGATGATGATGATGATGATGATGATGATGATGATGAGCGAAGCGGGACCACGAAGAAAGTCGTCGCAAAGGCAAAAAGGCCAAGAAGGCGGAAATGACTACCCTCCGCGTGCTTCACTCTAAGTCGAGGAGGAGATCGAGCAGTTTTCACCTGCCTCCTAGGAGTAAAACTTCCTTCTGATTCTGTGGGAAGATAAGCGAGATACCTAGACCAGTGAAGCGAAGTTCAGCGGGATGAAGTCTCCACGGTATCACGTCTTGATGTGCGAATACTTCGATTGCAATCCATTGGGATCATGGGCCAGCGCCGCGTCGGTGAAGCGCTATTTGGCCTATGCAACTTCTTGACGTCATCTCTCGGAAGTCGATTGGCGTGAGGCAACTTCGAAGGCTACGAGGAAGAGATCGTGGTGATACTATGCGAGCTTGAGATGTACTTCCGCCCGCATTCTTGACGTTATGGTGCATCTGCTGGTCCATATAGTGGAGGATATCATCCAACTCGGGCGGCGTTCCTGACGGCATGATGCGTTCGAAAGGATGAATGGTGTCATCAAAGGATACGTTCGCAACATGTCACGTCGAGGAGGAAGCATAGCGGGGGCTTCGACGAAGAGTGCATCTCCTCTGCGCGAATTATCTAGGCATCGAGAACCCCATTGGTCTGCCGTCAGCGGGCACCTCGGCAGGCTCGCTGGATGGGGTCACCGTGAGTCGTCGCCGAAATGCATATCGACTTGGTCGACTCGCCGACTTTGAAAGAGCAAACCTAGTCGGCGCTACAACACATAGGCGTGGTCGATCCTTGGGTGGTAGAGCACAAAACCTTTATTAAAAAGGCGTTACAATGGCCAAGGCCAGCGAGGAGGGCGGACGGAGATACCTCAAGAGCACAACTCATGTTTCGCAGCGTTGGTTCAAGCATAAGCTTCATCGTACCCTTTACATGAGGATTCTTCGCGGAAGAACAACTCATATTCGCCTTGTCACAGGTAGCGAGCACAAACGATGACCTATGAGGCGTCGATATCAACAGCTACAAATTCTACACGAGGCCAAGGACATGAAGGCGATGGTTATCAAAACTCGGGGTAACGATGGAATCCTACACGGTAACGACAGAGACAGATACTACGGAAGGATCGAGGAGATCTGGGAGCTGAGCTATGCTGAGAGAAGGTCGATGTTCCGTGTCGAGATGGGCCAAAGCGTCATAAAGAAGACGGTATTTCACCACCATGGTTATACCGAAGCCAAATCCAAGACATGGCATAAGCGTCACCCTTGAAAAATGAGCCATGGGTACTGGCTTCCCAAGTGGACCAATGCTTCTTCATTACCGACCGCCAAAGCCCGGTCGTGTTATCGTGAGGAGAGGCAAAAGGAAGATCATCGGAATGGATGGAGTAGCCAATGAGCAAGACTTGACAAATCTGGCGACCGAGGATCGAACATGGCGATGATGATGAAGTAGCAGCATACACCACAAGAAGAAGCAGGACCACCCTACCTAAGGGCGTCCGTTCCACGGAAGAACTCCATTTGCGAAAAATAAGGGCAAGAAGATTGTGAGCAGATAGCTAGCTAAGATCGATTGTATTTAAATCGTAGCCTTCATTTCTCGATTGTATTTCATGGGTACTTTTGAACTATCATGAATATTTTAAATTTCATGGACACTCGATCTCGATCCCCTCCATCTCGTCGCTATCCCACCTCGCGAGATCCGGTCCCCCTCGCTTGAGCACCCCCAGTCCACGGCCGCGCATGCCAAGCCCCGCACCCTCGATTCCCCTACTCAACACTTGCCCGCCGACCCCGCACCCAGCACCGTCTTATAAAAAATAAGTATCAAACAGCTTTTAAATACTCTTGTCTTATAAAAAAAATATTACTGTTATTATTTAAACAAGTTTGAACATATTTAAACACAAATAAGTATCAAACAGCTTTTAAATGCTAAAAAAAATTTGTGGAGCCCACCTCGATCCCCCTCCATCTCGTCGCTATCCCACCTTCGCGAGATCCGGTCCCCCTCTTGCCGAGCACCCCAGATCCACGGCCGCCGCCCATGACCCCCGCACCCTCGATTCCCCTACTCAACCCGCGCTTGCCGACCCCCGCACCCAGCGCACCGTCTTATATAAAAAATAAGTATCAAACAGCTTTTTAAATGCTCTTGTCTTATAAAAAATATTACTGTTATTATTTAAACAAGTTTGAACATATTTAAACATAAATAAGTATCAAACAGCTTTTAAATGCTAAAAAAATTTGTGGAGCACAGGAGTGAACCGGGACCTCTGGTGTGAGCGGCTGCTGACCGGTCGAGCTAGTAGAGTGGGCTTTATGTGGATAATTACGGTAGTACATAACCTGTTGGCTCGAGTTGAAATAAAAAAAATAATAATGGCGCACCACGGTGAGGTGCGCCATTAATCAGACATGCTAATGGCGCACCACGGTGAGTGCACCATTAGTGTGTGCCCGATCCCCTGCCCTCTCCCCTTGCCCGATCCCCTTCCCTCTCCCCTCGCTAGTTCCCTCTCCCTCTCGATCCACACTTGCCGCCCGCCGCTGCCACGACCCTTTGCTGCGCCCTCGCCCTCGCCCTCTCCCTCCTTGCCCTCCTCGCCTTCCCTCTCCCTCGCCCGCCTCCCCTCGGCGCCACCGTCCCGCCACCTCGGCGCTGCCCGCCCGCCTCGCCTGCGACCCGACCCGGGGCCTTGCCCAGCGCCCGCCTCGTAGCGACCCCCCGCCCAGCGCCGCCTCGCCGCGACCCCGCCGCCGGACGCCGCCCGACTCCGTCTCGGCGCTGCCCCCGCCCAGCGCCGCCTCGACCCGCCCAGCCGCCGCTGCCCCACCTCGACCCGCCCAGCGCCGCCTCGGCGACCCACAACAGCTTGACGCCGCCCGTCCACACCACTGTCGCGGAGCACCACCACCCCGTGAGCTCCCCTCCTCCTCCCCTCCTCCCCTCCCCTCCTGTCATTTTCTTGTTAACTTTGGCGGATCCTGATTCCCGCACCTTCTGAAATTATCAATGATCGTCGGTTATTACTTGATTAATCCTACATTCTCTCTTCTGCTGCTAGTCTCGATTCGATCCTTAATTAATCCATCCATGAGTAGTCTGTACTAGTCTTTGGAGTACTATTAGCAATGATCGTCGGGTGTGTTGCTAATCTCGATTTGATGTTTAATTAGTGGATCAGTAGTACTTACTAGTAGTAATCTTGTATTAGCAATGATATCTTGGATGTGTGGATCGATGGGTACTTATTTGGATGTTCTTGACTACTTTGTGCAGATCCTTTTGGTGCTTTCAAGTCCCGAGAATGTGCCTGGTTGAAATTAAATGAGAATAATTTGATTTATTGTAGAGGGTACAACTGTTTCTCTTGTAGATCATGCATCATGTTGGAATGGATTCGATTGGATATTTGTCTTTACCGTAGGAGTTTAATGTACTTGAGGAATTTTCAATTGGATTACTGTAGACACCAAGTACCAGTCCTTACCGATGTTTCAAGCCCCAAAATGTACCTTTCTTGAAATTAGTAGGGGATACTAATTTGATCTAATCTTGTACTCATTTGGTTCTGCTGTGGCTTAACAAATCGACTTAATTCTCTTCTAATGGTACTGATCTT
Source organism: Aegilops longissima (assembly GCA_021605205.1). NCBI lineage: Eukaryota > Viridiplantae > Streptophyta > Magnoliopsida > Poales > Poaceae > Aegilops > Aegilops longissima. The sequence continues at coordinate 17,427 of JAHIAM010000619.1, forward strand.
TAAATTAGTCCATGAGTGGTCTTTGTATTAGCAATGATGAATTGGATTGGTTGGGTATATGGATCCATGTGTACTTTGGCGATTTGGCATTTGCTGTCTGTTGTAGGTACCAATTCTATTTAGGTGCCACACGTGCCTCTAATAGCTCTTAAGCTATTTAGGTGCCTTAACTCACTTTCTCACTTTTGTGCATTCATTTCTCTTGTCTACATGTAAGCGTATGATTTACTTTTCATCAGATGTCTTTGTGAATCCTTCCCGAAATTCAGAGCTGTTTTGGTGTATCTTTGCTTGCTACTCAAATTCTTAAGCTCACACATAGATCGTTGTTCTTTTTTAGACAGTTTACATCGTGTATGTGTCGAGAGAAGTTATAGTGCTATTGATATATAAAATGAACTAGAAATTTATATTTAGCAAAAAACAGCAGCAATATTCTCCTTTGTGTAATACAGTTTGGTGAGTATATATCTTTGAGACAAATAGGGAAAGTAGAGAAGAACGGCGATGTTTGTTGCTACCACAGTGAAAAACTGCACTTGGCAGGTGTGTTCACCAAATATAAGTATCACTTGATTGATAATACCATATGTTCCATTTTATTCCCTAGCAACTCATGGCACCTAACTAGTCTCTACAATGTATAGAACTAACTATCAATTTAGTAACTACTCCCTCTGTAGGGATATATGAAGCATATTCTCTCTGGTGAGAGCACGTGGTGCGATCAGTTCAAGTCTCTTGACCAGAAATCTAGCTATAAATCTTTGAATTGTGTTTTTGTAATTAGTGGTTGGCAGGATCGACCACTAGCATTTAGTTTCAAGTACTATGAATTACGTGGAGTTTGTGGTAAACATGTTTGTACCCATAATGTGGTCACAAGCTTCACAAGTGTGTCCTTATAAAATTTTTCAAGGCATCTTGAAAGTTGTAGCAAAGATTGAGTAAAATGGAATTCTAAACATGTATCGTGCTTGACAAGAATTCTAAATCTGATGCATTTACTAGCAAAATTGTGAATTGTCATCTTTGTATTGCGAGAAGCTTTTAAATTCTTTAGCATGAGTTTCTTCAAGTTTGGTTGTTCTGCTGCATATGCCCAGCTAATAGCATGATTTAGCTCTTTGAAACTACATGATGCGTGTGTGCACTTACCGCTGTAGAGTTACAAAGCTTTGGTCGGATGCTGCTCGGGACAGATCACTGAAGCAAAACAATGCACCATATTGCTCAAAGATCAATGTGGAAATGGAATCATAATTCTGAGCTATTTTGTAGAGACAACGATAAGATGATTCAAACTGCAATGCCTTGATCTGAAAATAGTTAGAACATCTCTGTTTGTGCCAAAAATAACCCCTTTCTCCTGAAACATTGATTAATTTCCGTTTCGGTTGAAATGGGGCACTCCTAGGTCAAGAAAATTAGCAAAGGTCATGCCCAATTTTCTTGACCTAGAAAATGCCGATTCTCAACCAAAATAAAAATTAATTTGCTTTAGTGGTTGGATTAGTTTAGTATTTTATTCACACACACATAAGTATTCAACACAATGAAAAATAGTACAAATCCTGGTGTAGTAAAAAGTAATTACAGATACACTATCCTGGTGTAGCAATGTTACGTGTCGAGTACAACCACTGCTCTAGCAATTTGACATGGTTAGCTGGTGCGCCTTGATTTCTTTGGGTCTGCGAACTTTACACCTTTTACAGAATAAATACAGCAAGTTTACATACAAGAAACCATAGAGCAAACAACATCATCCATCTCTTGGTGACAAAACACTGCAGCTATTCGGTAGAATTGTAATGTAGAAGTGTTGAGTTTTTGAGAAACTCAATAGTTGCTAGAGCGCAAGACTATCGACCGCATGTGGTGCTATTTTCATATGCAAACACAGTATCACCATCTATGGTGTAATATGTTTCAGCTATAGATTGAAAAAGCAATAATAGGGTACACTCGGGATTAGTTACTGCGGTGTAGTAAAAAGTAACTCTGAGATACACTCACCCACATAAGTATTCAGCACAATGAAAAAATAGTACAAATTAAGGAAAGGCAATACCATTTGGAGGCGCTTGTCTTCTAAAAAGAAGAGTGAACTTTCTAGACACACCCCTCAAGAACTAGGTTACCACGAGCGTGGACTTGGACCTTAGCAACAACACACTAACGGGTTCTATCCCAAAACACCTAGGCAATATCACAAACATCTCTCAATTGTTCCTTGACAATAACCAACTTTTGGCGACATTCCTCGAGAATTAGGTTATTTGGTCAACTTAGAGATCTTGTTCCTTGACAATAACCAACTTTTGACCAAACTTAGTTTCTATTTAGAGAGAAACATGGCCCTAGCGATGAGGCGGGGTTGGGTGGCAAGGCATTCAGGAGCTGTCCGGGAGATGGAGGAACAACCTCACTTGTATGAGGCGCCGCCTTCCCACCGATCCTGAGACCACGGATGGTGCCGCGAGGATGACCACTGATGCCACCAGTGGTGCCGCCGAGAGATGCCACCTGATGATGGCGGCGCCTTGCCTGGATGGCAGCCAACCCGAAGAGGCAGCGGAAGGACCGGCGCCCGATCGTGCTCCCCACCCTCAAGGAGGAAGTTCTTGAAGTGAACTCAGCAGAATCCAGCGGCGCCCGAGCGAATAGTCAAGGTATTTCGCTTCAGCTCGGGTGCATTGTCCGGAGCACCGTCTCGATCAACACCGAGAACACAGGCATCTGACCGAGGAATTTGCAACCTCCTCTTCCACGAAGCTGCACGAGCGATACAAGTTCCCGCTGAATTTGAAAACACAAGCCTCAAAGGAATAAAGTGAACAATGCTGCCCTCACGAAGATGAGCAAGGCCACATCTACTTGGAAAAGCAATGTGAAGAGAATGATCGAGAAAGGTGAGAGTTATCGAGAAGATCAGGAGAAAAATCCCGATCACGAAGATGACTACTAGCGACTTCAAGATCAATTGCTCGAGCACCGCAAGCTCCCAATCAAGTGAGTGGGGAAACAAATCACGGGAGCTGAACATGGGGAACACACACTCGGTCTGGCGGTTCTGGTGGCGGAGCCTATATGGGACAAGGAGGAGGCGGACCGTGCCGAGCAAGGCCTACCGCCCCTCTTGATACATACGGTGACAAGCGAGACCGGGAACTTTGTGGGGCCGGTACAAGAAGGACCGAAAACAAAGGAGCTTACCACGGATCCGAAGACCAGGCAGCTTGAGCATTGCGGTAAGGAATACACCCAGCGTAATTAGCTCCATATGGTTGCATTCTAATTAATGAAGCGAATTTCTAAATGGTTCACATTCCTTCCATGGTATTGAAAGCGATGGCGAAGGTCGACTAAAACAACCCTTGGGACACCACTCTAAATAGGGGTTGAATGTCTTGAAGAACAAGGATAAGCTCGATGGCCGAGGTCAGCTGGTCGTGTGGCGGCAAAGGCTTGTCGACAAAATGGGGTCATACTATACGCTGGTGTGCGGAAGGAGAAAAAGACCAGCTCGGAAAGCCGGCGCGCGAGAGGTTCAAGAACTCAAAGGCACAGGTGGCGCGGATTCAGAGATTGTCAAGAGCAAATGGAACAACGACTCGGGCGGCGATCACCGCCCTTGTGCCTACCTTGATCTCGGGGTTGAGTCGTGGATTGCAGGCGACCAACAGGCCGCCCGATTCCTAGCTTCCACGGCCACCAACTTCGCATAATGCGATAAGCGGGGCCATTGGTGCCTCCGTGGGCGGCATTAGTGTCTCCGGCGCCCGGCCCGGGAGCTTAATGCACCCGGGTGTCGCGCGTGCCGACACCTCTTCAAATAAGCGGCCTCTCCGTCAGCTGCACGCCCGCCGTGGCGTAATCGTCGACGATAGCCGAGCTCGGCGCCATCATCACGGTAACTAATTAAGCTCTCTCGGCCGAGGACTTCATCTCCTTGCCTTTGTTGGGCATCCACGGCGCCCTACATGTTTCGCGGGCGCCGCCTGACGTTTCGTGCACTCTCCTCCGCTTCGTGAACAACGAGTTGGTCGATGTCGCCAAGGCAAAATCGTTCAACGAGGCAACCTTGTTCCACGGTACCAGATGCCACCCAACTTGTTTAGGGTTCAACTGGTTGGTGCTGCCAGGCTGCGACGACTTATTACCTCGAATCGACCCGTCGGGGCGGCGATGATAGCGTGATGACCCTCGGCGCTTTGCTGAGCTGGCCCTGCTTTGGCGAAGAGCGGTTCGTTTGGGGCGGGGACACCAGCCCAAAGACAACACCGCCCGATCGTGCGGCGTAAATCGACCCCCGCAGCAAGACCGCCGTAGCTATCGGGACCCGATCCTAAGTCACACCGATCTAGCATGTAACACATCATATCCCTTTGCGGCCTCACGCGCGGTATCCCCACGGTGTCGCCTTACCATGGCGGGACCGTTTTCGTCTTTTGGCTCACGTATATGATAGTGTCGCTAGCATCCATATGACAAAGAACCGGGCCGACATGGCTGGTCGTGAACCCAGCGGCGCTAACCTATGGGGACAGGCATACATGAATCACATCGAGCATGTCGGTCATCAGCGTATATATTCGGGCTGTAGCCTTTGGGCTAACGGACTCCGGTATCCCGGGCTGTAGCAGGCTAGGCAGGACTCGAATAACAGCGTGACATTTCCCGAAGGACAGACATAAGAGCAGTGAAACACATGCCCGGCCAGTCAAGTGTCCAGCGGTAGTGCTGGGCTAGCAGGACTCCGTGAACCGGGCTGTAGCGGACTACTATCGCTCGGAAGCACGAGACTACATTTCCCCATAAGAGAGGCTACCAAGGATAAACAACTAGGTTGTCGGATCCCACACATAGCAATACAAGTTACGTCGCATAACATGCAAGTATGTGCTGTACAACATGGCATCACAACATAGCATAAACTCATATAGATAAAGGCTCGGAAAGAGCCACATAGCAATTAGTACAAGCAGGGGTCACATGACCCATCATTGAAACATACAAGCAACAAGCGGAAGCATTACATATGCAGTACAGACATCTACAAAAGAAAAAAGGCTGAGAAGCTGACTATTACAAGACCCTCCCAAGGGTACAAGATCGTAGCTGAGGTAACAAGCTACTCACGTGAATCAAGCGGAACTACTAGCAAGACCGAAGTCTCGCTGCAAAAACATAAATAAAACAACGTGAGTACAAAGGTACTCAACAAGACTTACATCAGATCCTATCATACATGCATTAGTGTCAAAAGGTAATGTGGGGTTTAGTTGCGACAAGCCAGCTTTGACTCTGTGGCTATCTGTTCTCGACTACAAGAAACTCTTGAGGTGAGTCAGCGTACAGGTCCACTAATCACCACATCAATACACTACTACGGATTCATTCCCGTCTCCATACGAGAAGGCCATCCATAGCACTCACACTTGTCTTGAGTATTTTAGAGTATCCACTTCAAGTTGTCTATGTACCACGTAAGCATCCAAGAAGTCCATAACCGAGGACACGGCTATTGAATAGATCATGAAAACCTGCGGTGTACTTCTTCACCACGCTCTCGCCACTTACCGCCATATACCGTCATGTATCTCGGCAACCTTCAAGCGGAAGCTTTGGCGAGGTGTAAGCCCACGACTGACTAACCACACAAGACTCTAGTCGGGCTTATCGCCTATTGGGTTCCATCCGCAAGGAGATCCGGCGAGGTGTAAGCTCCACGGCCCCAAGCGATGTGAGCAGGGTTCCCAAGCCCACCATCCGGGTGCCACTTGGTACCGTGCCACACATGCCTAGTCTGTCCCAAGCCCACCTGCAAGGGTGCCACTTGGTAGAAAAATAGCACTACCTACAAACACGAGAAACTAGTTGCGACTCTGGGCCAGAGGTCAAGTTGATTAATAAGTCGAGAGGGGTGAGTTCACGGAACAATGTGTGGTAGTATCGAGTCATTGGACAACATACATAGAACTTCGATTGCTTAGGATGGTTCGGTGAGACAACCCACCATGTACTCCTACATGGCCTCTCACTACCTTTACCAAATCGTGTTCACACACTTCACTCTCGGCATCAGAACATAGGCTGTGCTCAATTCATTCCCAATGAATCAGACTGACACAACTCTAAGCAATAGCAGGCATAGCATGGTAGGAACACAACATGGCTCAATCAACTCCTACACATGCTAGTGGGTTTTAACTAATTCTTGTGGCAATGAGGTCATGCGAGAGGAATGGGTTCAACTACCGCAGCACAAAGTAGCAGATGAATCGTTGTTGTCCTAATGCAATAGCGAGGCAGGAGCGAGAGATAGGATTATGTCGGAATGGACAAGGGGATTTGCTTGCTGGTAAGTCAACAAGGGAGGCACCGCTTCATAGGCAGTACTCTGGAGCGTCTCAGGAGCGGGACCTATCGAGAAGGGCGGTGCGGCAATCAATACACAATCATATGCAACAATATGATGCATGAATATGGCATGTAGATGTGATGCTGTTTGAGTTAATGCAAGCTGGTATTCAATTTGAATGAAGTCCATTTGAACCAAGGTTCAAATGCAATTCAAAATAAGCTCTTATAAAGGCCATTTTAGAGTTTCACTTATACAGCATGTATAAGTTGGTTTGTCATGCATGAAACTAGTACAGATGGATAGATTGCATTTTTCTGATAATTTTTCATATATAAATTATTTGAATCTGAGCTCGGTTGAATTTCTATGAATTTTTGAAGTTTTGAATATATTGCACGAATTTCCTGATTTAAATTAATTCGAGAAAATAATTAATTGCGTCGCATGGCGTCATCATTGCATCAGCGGTCAGCATGCGGCTGGTCAGTCAAACTGACGTGTGGGTTACGTCGATGTGAGGAGTTAACGAGGTCATTTAATTAAATTAAATGGTTAGGGGCACGGGCCCCTTTGTCGATGTCGGGGGTTAGTTAGCGGTGATTAGCACTAAGCTAATCACTGACAGGCCGCCCCACTGGCGGGACTCGAGCGGACAGGGGCTCGTCGCCCGGCCTCTGGCCTTGGCGGAGTCCGCTCCACAGGCCCGAGGCGGCGTCGGAGAGCACCGGGCGAGCCGGAGCTCTCGCGCATCTGTGGAAACAGTGGAAGGAGGCGGGGGCGGCCGGAGCTCAGCCGAGCAAGGCTCGCCCAGCGGCGGCCGAGGTTCGAGCCTTGGCGAAGGGATCGGAGCTGCAGGCGCAGGGAGGCCACTGAGAGGGCTCGGCGGCACCCTCGTGGCACCAGGGCCTTGAGGGGGGGCTTAGTTTGGCGGGCGGGCGGGCGAGGCAGCGACATGGGCAATGCGCGGAGAGCCGGCCGTGGTGGGGAAGCGGCTTCTGGCGTGGATAAGAGGGGAGAAGAAGAGGAACAGTGGCCAAGCTCACAGCGATCACTTGAGCAGCACAAGGCGAAGTCGGGGAAGGACGGGCGTCGTGGCGGAGAGGATCTCGGCAGCCGAGCGAAAGCGGCGTCGGTGGCGGCGCTCGGGGCCTCCGCGCCACGTGATTCGGCGGGAGGTAGCAGGCGGCGGTGCGGAGCTAACGCGGACAGGGGAGAGGCGGGGAAGAAGGTGGCCTGGCGGCGGCGGTGGCGCTCGAGGCGTTCGGTGCGGTGGGGAGAGGTGACGAGGAGAGAGGAGGAGCAGGGAAGGTGCGAGAGGTCAGAAGCGTGTGTGGCGTCTCGGGCAACAGACGAGGAGGGAGAGCCGAGGCGGGTAGGGAGAGAGGTGGCGTGGCGCTGGCGGCTTGTGGCGTCGAACGCCGCCCTCCTCTGTCGGGGAGGAAGGCAGCGGGGGGAGGGCGGGGCTGCTGGGCTGGGCGAACCAGCTTGAGGAGCTGGGCAGCAGTGGGGAGGTAAGCCAGTGTAAGGGGTTTACCCATTTATTTCCTTTTCTAATTTTCGACATTGGTTTTGATTTATTTAAAATACCAAACTAATTTATTTAATTATGCCAATTTTGCAGGAGCTTACTATATTATTCGAGAGCTCCTCAACAAAGGCACAACTTTGGACAACATTTTATATATATAATAATATATATCCAAAGCAAATATTTAATGTATTAATTCCAAATGCCCAAAATAAATACTTATGAGATCCTAAAATATTGGTTAGGTTGTTAACTCTGTCCAATATTTTGAGAGAACCACATGAGCATTTTCTTGGACCTTTTGGAGCAATTTTTATTTAGGTCATTTCAAAAGTGATTACGAGGGTTTCACAATCCCCATTTCAAAATTAAATGGAATTTAAACATGATGCACAATGACTAGCTAGCCTTAGCATACCAGCACTAGGGATGTGACAACTGCTACTTGAAAGAATCTCGTCGAGATTCGAGGGTGACAAGGAAAAGCGGGGTACTCGGTCGAAGGCGATCTTCTCGCTCGGTAGCTTCCCTCTCGGAATGATGAGACCACTGAACCTTGAGAAACTTGATATTCGGCGTGAGTAACACGTTCTGCTTGATCAAGAATGCGAACGGGTACTCTCGGTATGTGAGATTATCTTGGAGATCAAGCGTTTAATGGTCCCTCAGCGGATAGGATCCGAAACAGCGCTGAGTTGAGAGGCGTGGAAGACATTATGAACTCGAGAAAGATGTGGGGGTAGTTCCAACTGGTAGGCAACCTCTCCTCGTTTAGCGAGAATCACGAAAAGGGCCAATGTAACGAGGAGCCAACTTGCCCTTGATACGAAGCGATGGGTACCCTTTAGAGGAGTAACCGAAGGTAAGCCTTGTCGCCAACCTCATAAGCCACTTCCTTATGGCAGCGGTCATCTTGGCTCTTTTGCGAGATTGGGCTGTTTTCAAATTCTCACGAATGATCACGAACTTGCTCTTACGCCTCTGGATCATGTCCGGTCCAAGAATTGTCTTTCACGGTTTACGACCAGTTCAAAGGTGTTCGACATCTTCGTCCATAAAGAATCTCAAAGGAGCTTTCTTGAGACTGGATTGATAGCTATTGTTATAAGCAAACTCGCGAAGGAAGACATTTCTCCCAATCCATACCGAATGAGATAGCATAAGCTCTAAGCATGTCTTGAGAATTTGGTTGACCCTTTCCACTGACCACTTGATTGAGGTGGAAGCGATCTTGAAAGAAAGATGGGTTCCCATGGCGGTTTGAAACTCTCCCGAAATGAAGTGAAAAGACTACCACGGTCTGAATTGATCTCTAATGGAACACCATGGGTGACACTATTAGAAATGTATAAGTCAGCGAGCTGACTAGCGGTGATCTCTCTCGAGCAGGAAGGAAGTGAGCCACTTTGGAAAGGCGATCAGCGACTACGAAGATAGCATTATTCCCTTTCTTGGTCTGGGAAAGCGGTGATGAAATCCATACCAACTTTATCCCATTTCCACTCAGGAATAGCTAAGGGCTGAAGGGTGCGGCAGGCCTTTGATGCTCTGCTTATAGCGACGACAAAGCGTCACGATTAGCAATATCTTGGCGATTTCTCTCTTCATCCTAGTCCACGGAACCTCTGGCGTAGGTCTGATACATCTTGGTACTACGGGATGAATTGTGAGAGGGATTCATGTGCCTCCTTAAGAATCGGTTATCGAAGATGTTGCTTCTTAGGGACCACCAAGCGGTGCCCAAAGAAAGCGACACCTCGATCATCTATAGAGAAATTACCAGCAATACCCTTGGCAGCGTTTCTCTTGATCCGGGTAATCCCGTATCATATACAGGCTTCTATGATCTGATCCACCGGGTAGGTTTAGCCACCAAGGTAGAAAAGAATCCGTGAGGAGCAATGTGAAGGTTAAACACAAAATTCCTCATGGAGAAGTGGTTGGCCTTGCTGCAACATGAGATTGTTGCAATAGGAGTTCTGACAACGCATCAGCCATGACATTGGCTTTGCACAGGGGTGTAGGTAATCCCTAGATCATAATCTGTGATCAACTCAACCAACGTCTTTGTCTAAGGTTCAAATCTGGTTGGGTGAAGATATACTTGAGACTACGGTGATCGGTGTAGATCTACATAGCGTTTACCAAGAAGGTAATGTCGCCGGTCTTGAGTGCATGGACTACGGTGCAAGCTCTAGATCATGTGTAGGATAATTCTCCTCATGTGGATGCAAGCTGCCGAGATGCATAGGCAATCACATGACGATCCTGCATAAGAATGCAACCTAATCCTGTCGTGAGCGTCGCGATAGATAACAAAGTCTTTAGTGAAGTCCGGTGGCACTAGTATGGGAGGAAGTCGAGGCGTCTTTTGAGTTCACAGCTGTACTCACAGCTTGTGGGGACCACTCAAACTTTTATCTTTCTTGAGAAGTTCCGTGAGGGTTTAGCTACTTTGGAGAAGTTTTCAACAAAGCGGCGACAATAGCTAGCTAGACCAGGAAACTCTAACTTGTTTAACGGTTTGGTGGAGTCCAATCAGAGCGGCCTGAACTCTCTGGGATTGACAGCAATGCCCTTACCGGAGATTCGTGGCCTAGGTAGGTCACTTACGGCAACAAAATTCACACTTGGAGAACTTGGCATACAGGCGGTGCTCTCTGAGTTTTCTAGCACAAGTCGAGATGTTGGCATGCTCTTCCTCGTTCTTGAGTAAATAAGAATATCATCGAGGTAAACCCGACAAATTTATCTAAATACTCCATGAAGATCGAGTTCATCAAGCGGGAGAATGTAGCTGGGCGTTGGTTAGACCAAAGGACATGGCCCATTGTACTCATCTTGGCCATAACGAGTGACAAAGGCTGTCTTGAGGAATGTCTCCATTCCTGATCTTGATTGGATGGTAGCCTAACCTTAAATCCATCTTAGAAAAGGCCGAGGATCCGCGAGCTGATCATACGGTCGTTGATCTGAGGCGGATACTTGTTCTTTATCGTGACCAAATTAACAGGACGATAATCTACAACCATCCGGTCCGTACCATCCTTCTTCTTGTGAAGACGGGGGCAAGCCAAGGAGAAGAACTAGGGCCGATATGAAACCCTTTGCAAGGACTCATCAAGTTGTTTCTTAAGCTCGGCTAGTTCTAAGGGTGCCATCTTATAAGGTCTCCTAGAGATTGGGGCGGTTCTGGGATAAGATCTATGGCGAATTCTACATCTCATCGGGTGGAACACTGGCAGTTCCTCTGAAAAACGTCCAGGAAAGTCACGGACTACGGGATATCTTCAAGGTGCGGAAGAGGCTGGCATTAAGAATAGAGTTGGCTTTGCAACTCTAGTGGAGCAGTGACTATCTTGCCAGGATGGGTGTGTAAGCTGAGCAGAGACCTAGTGAAACAATCAATCTTGGCATGATGAGCTGTCATCCGGTCCATACCCAAGATGATGTTAATATCCGAGAACTTGAGGGCTACAAGTGAGGCAAGGAATACAAGTGCATCAACAAGATTTCGTTACCATGGCTTATACAGAGGTCTGCCATTTGGATCCGGAGTTTGGATGACTAGTGGAAGGGCATATCACGAAATGATATGTTGTGCAAGTTAGCATAGCTTTCGAGAAATGAAGGAATGAGATGCTCGATATCAAATAGAGGCGAAGCGGGATGACAATTTACAAGGAGTGTACCAGAAGCGACATCCGGATCATCATGGCGTCTTTAGGCGAGGCGTGATGCACATCCACGTTCGGCGGGGGCTGACTTGACCACGATCATCTTGCGTGATGGCTTAACACGATAGCAGGCTTCTCGGGCTGAGGTGGAGCATAAGCGGCTTGAGGCGATCCGGGCATAGTGTCACGGCTCTCCGCATGAAGCAAGTCCACGAGTTGGGCGTGGACCCACATTGACAAGTGGTCTACAGTAGGCTGGGTGGAATATATGGCGAGCTGGGTGGCGCCATATGGGATGGCCTCGGTGAATATCCGGGTGGAAGAGCGAGTTGGGAATCCAAATCCGGCGTTTAGGGAGCTAGAACCGGGGAGGAAGAAACCAATTCACGGTGGTGCTTACGAGACTCCTCGTAAGTGAGCTGACTATCTCTGCATTAATGGCCTTGTTCACAAGAGCTTGGAATGTATCGCAATGGTGCGGTGGAGGTCACGGCGCAACTTGGGGTTGAGACCCTTCAGACCTAGCACTGCTTCTTGGCGTCCGTGGACACTTCTTACAGGGCATAGCAGGCGAGGTTCTCAAACTCTCTGCTGTAAGCATCAACAGCCATCTCGCTCTGGGTGAAACTACAGAACTCTTCTCTCTTGCGATCGATGAGGGCTTGAGGATGTGATGCTCATGAAAAGCCTCTGAAATCTCTCGAGGTTGGAATCGACCAGGTGGAAGCATAGCCTCATAGTTACTGCCACAAAGACTAGCATGACCTTCCGGTGGTATGCAGCATAGGTGACCTTGTCATCTTGAGATCGTTTGCGGGCGCAACTTAAAGTGATGCTCTGAAGCGGTCATCGGCATCGAGTGGCTCGATGGAATGATGAAAGGTAGGTGGGTGCAAGCGAATGAAGTCATGAATGGTTGCAAACCCTTTGGACTGATGTGCGGTGTTCTCTCGTCGTGCCAACAAGCGGTTAGACTCACGTTTGTTCCTCTCCATTCTAGCATGAACCACTGTCAATGAAGGCTGGTGGGAGGATCCTCATCCCTTCCATCTCCGTGGTTACGGCTCGAGCAGCAGAACTTGCTTAGCGATGACATCACGAGAAAGCGAAACCAAGGATGGAATCACATTACTATATATTGGAAATGTAGGACACGATTAGTAACTCTCGAACTCTGGGGCAATTCCGCAGCATAACGGCGAAAAATGTTCAAAATGAAGCATTACTGCAAAATGGGGTAGCACCATACTAAACATCATCATCAAGCAGTTGCAGGATAATACTAACATGCTATCCGAGGGTACTTTCGAAAACTGGGGTAAGACTACGATCAACCCAATCACTATGGGACTACGGAAATAGTAACACGTGATCGATAGATGAAGAGATAGCCTAGTTCCTTAACCCGTAGGAAAGATAGAACTGACTCGGATCAGAGGTCATGAGGTAAAGGAGTAAAAAGAGCCTTACGTTCCTTCACAATCAATTCCCTAAATAACTAAAGCATTTCTAGACTCAACTTGATCAGGTTGGCTTGAAATCCTCTGAGGCAGTCGAGCTCGATACCAAAGCTGTCGGGACCCGATCCTAAGCTATTTGGCCTATGCAACTTCTTGACGTCATCTATCGGAAGTCGATTGGCGTGAGGCAACTCGAAGGCTACGAGGAAGAGATCGTGGTGATACTATGCGAGCTTGAGATGTACTTCCGCCCGCATTCTTGACGTTATGAATCTGCTGGTCCATATAGTGGAGATATCATCAACTCGGGCGGCGTTCCTGCCTGACATGATGCGTTCGAAAGGATGAATGGTGTCATCAAAGGATACTTTCGCAACATGTCCGTCGAGGAAGCATAGCCAGGGGCTTTCGGCGAAGAGTGCATCTCCTACTGCCACGAATTATCTAGGCATCGAGCCCCATTGGTCTGCCGTCAGCGAGGCACCTCGGCAGGCTCGCTGGATGGGGTCACCGTGAGTCGCCCTTGAAATGCATGTCGACTTGGTCGACTTCGCCGACTTTGAAAGAGCAAACCTAGTCGGCGCTACAACACATAGGCGTGGTCGATCCTTGGGTGGTAGAGCACAAAACCTTTATTAAAAAGGCGTTACAATGACCAGGCCAGCGAGAGGGCGGACGGAGATACCTCAAGAGCACAACTCATGTTTCCGCAGCGTTGGTTCAAGCATAAGCCTGTCGTACCCTTTACATGAGGATTCTTCGCGGAAGAACAACTCATATTAAGCCTATCACAGGCGCGAGCACAACTGATGACCTATGAAATCGATATCAACTACAAATTCTACACGAGGCCAAGGACATGAAGGCGATGGTTATCAAAACTCGAGTGTGATGGAATCCTACACGGTAGCGACAGAGGATACTACGGAAGGATCGAGGAGATCGGGAGCTGAGCTATGCTAGAGAGAAGTCGATGTTCCGTGTCGGATGGGCCAAACGTCATAAAGAAGACGGTATTTCACCACCATGGTTATACAGAGGCCAAATCCAAGACCATGGTATAAGCGTCACCTTGAAAAATGAGCCATAGATGCTGGCTTCCCAAGTGGACCAATGCTTCTTCATTACCGACCGCCAAAGCCCGGTCGTGTTATCGTGAGGAGAGGCAAAGGAAGATCATCGGAATGGATGGAGTAGCCAATGAGCAAGACTTGACAAATCAATGACCGAGGATCGAACATGGCGATGATGATGAAGTAGCAGCACCACAAGAAGCAGGACCACCCTACCTAAGGGCGTCAGTTCCACGGAAGAACTCCATTTGCGAAAAATAAGGGCAAGAAGATTGTGAGCAGATAGCTAGCTAAGATCGATTGTATTTAAATGTAGCCTTCATTTCTCGATTGTATTTCATGGGTACTTTTGAACTATCATGAATATTTTTAAATTTCATGGACACTCGATCTCGATCCCCTCCATCTCGTCGCTATCCCACCTGTTGAGATCAGGTCCCCTACGCATGAGCACCCCCAGTCCACCGGCCGCCCGCCAAACCCCCGCCTCGATTCCCCTACTCAACACCCTTGCCGACCGACCCAGCGCTTTTTAAATCTTATAAAAAATAAGTATCAAACAGCTTTTAAATGCTACTGTCTTATAAAAAATATTACTGTTATTATTTAAACAAGTTTGAACATATTTGAACACAAATAAGTATCAAACAGCTTTTAAATGCTAAAAAAATTTGTGGAGCCACCTCGATCCCCCTCCATCTCGTCGCTATCCCACCTCGCGGATCCAGTCCCCCTACGCCATGAGCACCCTCCCAGTCCACCGGCCGCTTGCCCATGACCCCCGCACCTCGATTCCCCTACTCAACCGCCGCCCGACCCCCGCACCCAGCGCGTCTTATATAAAAAATAAGTATCAAACAGCTTTTTAAATACTCTTGTCTTATAAAAAATATTACTGTTATTATTTAAACAAGTTTGAACATATTTAAACATAAATAAGTATCAAACAGCTTTTAAATGCTAAAAAAAATTGTGGAGCACAGGGTGAACCGGGACCTCACAGTGTGAGCAGCTGCTGACAGTCGAGCTAGTAGAGTGGGCTTTATGTGGATAATTACTGGTAGTACATAACTGTTGGCTCAGTTGAAATAAAAAAAATAATAATGGCGCACCGGTGAGGTGCGCCATTAATCATGCTAATGGCGCACCAGTGAGTGCACCATTAGTATGTGCCAATCCCCTGCCCTCCCCTTGGCCGATCCCCTTCCCTCTCCCCTCGCTGGTTCCTCTCCCTCTCGATCCACCGCCGCCGCCGCCGCTGCCACGACCCACTGCCCTCGCCCGCCCTCTCCTCGCCCCTCTCCTGCCTTCCCTCTCCCCGCCCGCCTCCTCGGCGCCACCGTCCCGCCACCTCGGCCTGCCCCCGCCTCGGCGTGACCCCACTTGGCCGGGGCCTTGCCCGCCGCGCCTCGGCGCGACCCGCCGCCCCGCCGCCTCGGCGACCCCTTCGCCCAGACGCCGCCCGACTCCGTCTCGCTGCCCGCCGCCCAGCGCCGCCTCGACCCGCCCAGCGCGCTGCCCACCTCGGCCCGCCCAGCGCGCCTCGGACCCCACGCAGCAGACGCCGCCCGTCCACTGCTTGTCGCGGGCACCACCACCCCGTGAGCTCCCCCTCCTCCCCTCCTCCCCTCCCCTCATCATTTTCTTGTTAACTTGGGGATCCTGATTCCCGCGCACCTTCTGAAATTATCAATGATCGTCGGTTATTACTTGATTAATCCTACATTCTCTTTGCTGCTGCTAGTCGATTCGATCCTTAATTAATCCATCCATGAGTAGTCTTTGTACTAGTCTGGAGTACTATTAGCAATGATCGTCGGGTGTGTTGCTAATCTCGATTTGATGTTTAATTAGTGGATCGATAGTACTTACTAGTAGTAATCTGTATTAGCAATGATATCTTGGATGTGTGATGGATGGGTTGCTTTGGATGTTCTTGACTACTTTGTGCAGTCCTTTTGGTGCTTTCAAGTCCCGAGAATGTATACTGGTTGAAATTAAATGAGAATAATTTGATTTATTGTAGGGGTACAACTGTTTTCTGCGTAGATCATGCATCATGTTGGAATGGATTCGATTGGATATTTGTCTTTACCGTAGGAGTTTAATGTACTTGAGGAATTTTCAATTGGATTACATAGACACCAAGTACCAGTCCTTACCGATGTTTTCAAGCCCCAAAATGTACCTTTCTTGAAATTAAGTGGGGATACTAATTTGATCTAATCTTGTACTCTTTGGTTCTGTGGCTTAACAAATCGACTTAATTCTCTTCTAATGGTACTGATCTTTAAATTAGTCCATGAGTGAGTCTGTATTAGCAATGATGAATTGGATTGGTTGGGTATATGGATCCATGTGTACTGGCGGCCGATTTGGCATTTGCACTGTCTGTTGTAATACCAATTCTATTTAGGTGCCACACCGTGCCTCTAATAGCTCTTAAGCTATTTAGGTGCCTTAACTCACTTTCTCACTTTTGTGCATTCATTTCTCTTGTCTACATGTAAGCGTATGATTTACTTTTCATCAGATGTCTTTGTGAATCCTTCCCGAAATTCAGAGCTGTTTTGGTGTATCTTTGCTTGCTACTCAAATTCTTAAGCTCACACATAGATCGTTGTTCTTTTTAGACAGTTTACATAGTGTATGTGTCGAGAAGTTATAGTGCTATTGATATATAAAATGAACTAGAAATTTATATTTAGCAAAAAAACAGCAGCAATATTCTCCTTTGTGTAATACAGTTTGGTAGAGTATATGCTGAGACAAATAGGGAAAGTAGAGAAGAGCGGCGATGTTTGTTGCTACCATGAAACTGCACTTGACAGGTGTGTTCACCAAATATAAGTATCACTTGATTGATAATACCATATGTTCCATTTTATTCCCTAGCAACTCATGGCACCTAACTAGTCTCTACAATGTATAGAACTAACTATCAATTTAGTAACTACTCCCTCTGTAGGATATATGAAGCATATTCTCTCTGGTGAGACCTTAGTGCGATCAGTTCAAGTCTCTTGACCAGAAATCTAGCTGTAAATCTTTGAATTGTGTTTTTGTAATTAGTGGTTGGCAGGATCGACCACTAGCATTTAATTCAAGTACTATGAATTCACGTGGGTTTGTGGTAAACATGTTTGTACCCATAATGTGGTCACAAGCTTCACAAATTATAATCCTTGTAAAATTTTTCAAGGCATCTTGAAATTGTAGCAAAGATTGAGTAAAATGGAATTCTAAACATGTATCCAGTGCTTACGACAAGAATTCTAAATCTGATGCATTTACTAGCAAAATTGTGAATTGTCATCTTTGTATTGAGAGCTTTTAAATTCTTTAGCATGAGTTTCTTCAAGTTTGGTTGTTCCTGCCATATGCCCAGCTAATAGCATGATTTAGCTCTTTGAAACTACGCGTGCGTGTGTGCCTTACCGCTGTAGGTTACCAAAGCTTTGTTAGGATCTGCTAGGGACAGATCTGAAGCAAAACAATGCACCATATTGCTCAAAGATCAATGTGGAAATGGAATCATAATTCTGAGCTATTTTGTAGAGACACGATAAGATGATTCAAACTGCAATGCCTTGATACTGAAAATAGTTAGAACATCTCTGTTTGTGCCAAAAATAACCCCTTTCTCCTGAAACATTGATTAATTTCCGTTTGGTTGAGAAATGGGGCACTCCTAAGTCAAGAAAATTAGCAAGAGTCATGCCCAATTTTCTTGACCTAGAAAATGCCCGATTCTCAACCAAAATAAAATTAATTTGCTTTAGTGGTTGGATTAGTTTAGTATTTTATTCACACACCCATAAGTATTCAACACAATGAAAAATAGTACAAATCCTGGTGTAGTAAAAAGTAATTACGAGATACACTATCCTGGTGTAGCAATGTTACGTGTCGGTACAACCTTTGCTCTAGCAATTTGACATGGATTAGCTAGTGCGCCTTTACCTTGAGGGTATGTACAGCGATGCATCCCATGAGGACTCACTCCTTCGCACCACTACGGAGATCTTTGGAAGACAAGGACCGTGAAAGACGGGCCTTGCGTATGGAACTCTTTAATGCCGTTCGATCCTTTGGGCTACTCGACTCGGTTTGCACTGCCATGCAAGCGGGATACATGGACATAGCGGACTTGTACCTGTGCGGGCTGGTCTGCCAAATTTATGGAGTGGCGTGAGGTTGGAGGCATCACCCTCCCGTGGACCTCGTCTGCGCCGTTTGTTGGACCACGGCCACATCCAAGTCCCTATGGTCCGCAAGCTCCACGAGGATCGTGTGTTTCGGATGATCATGTTCCACTTCCGAGCTTGGGTGGTGACTTCTATGAGGACTACTACGGGCTATGCGAGTTAGTAGTAGTATCCCTAGTATTGTAATAGTTGTATTTCCACCGTCTGCGTGACTTGTGGAATATGACTTAGTGTGTATCATTCGAAGTGTAGAAAAATAATGTATAGGAGTTGGAATGCTTCCGATGAGATGTAACGCCTTTCCTATAGTTGTACTCCGTCGGGCTTGTACTAAACTATGAATTGTGTGTATGACCGTTGGTATATATATGGCAGCTTTTATATTACCATGTCATACGGATGAACATCTCGCATTCCGTGTTATCCATTACATTCCGCACTTCCTTGCTAAATTCTGCCATCCTGGTTTAAACCGTTGTTTTGTTTCCTAGGATGGTCAACACCCATAACAATCCTGCTGCTCGGGAGTAAGGAGAAGCCGGTGCAGCGAGAATGTGAATCTGCCTCAACGCCATCTTTGGCGAGGTTATGTTGGGCGGAGCATAATAGCGTGAGACCAATCGCTTCTTTGGGCGGATTGAGCAAAACACCACGCCAGCCAAGAAATGATCTGGTGTCACTCAATGACTTCGTCAAGCTGTATCCACGAAGTTCAAGTATTCCGTCGAGCCTCTTGGCCGGATGATTGGCTTGGCGGCATCACTCACAAGCTGCGTTACGCCAGCGTGGCTGAAGGCTGATAAGGTTACTTTTGCTGCCTATCATCTCGAAGGCCCTGCTAGCCTATGGTGGGAGAATTATGAGGCTATCGTCCGGTTGGACAAATTACTACTTGGGCTGAATTCGGTGCCGCTTTCCATGAGCATCACATCGAGAAGGTCTCATGGATCGGAAGAGGAGAATTCTGCAATTTCACCAAGGTAGGGTGTTGTGGATACCTGACCGTGAATTCGAGAATTATACGCTATGCTCTGAAGAGGTTTCTACCGGCGCGCAAAGAAGCAGGCAAGGTTCGCAAGAGGACTTAGCCCGAGCTTCGCCGTGATCTTCGTGCTGCAGGTGCACTTCTTTCGAAGCTAGTTAACAAGGCTATCGGTCTTTGGCTGGGCGGTCAGATTTTGAGGCTTCACATAAGCACTCCGTGACTCTGGATCTTCATTGGCTCTGGATCTCGAAGCGCCGGGTTTGGATTCAAATACTTGCTCTGCCACCGAGGTTCACCTCGAGGCCATCCTTTGGCGCCTCGCCCCAACCAGCGTATGTTCGCCCAAGACTTATGGAGGCCCGCTGCTAATGCTGCTCCACGCCCCAATATGATAACTTGCTTCAAGTGTGGAGGCGGGCCACTACATCCGTGAGTGTCCCCAAAACAACCCCAATCAAATCGGAAAATCTGTTGGCCGTGGTAAGCCCGGCGGGAAAGGTGCTCTATGCTAAACCAGGCTGCCTTTGCTTTCGTGGCCACGTTAACTATGTTTCAGGTGAGGAAACCTATGAGGACCCTAGCGTCGTTCTCGATGCGCTCCTTGTTAATTGTCATCCGGCAGCTGTTCTTTTTGATCTTTGGAGCATCTCATTCATTTATTTACGAGAGCTATGCCCGATTGCACAACACCACATTACATGACATGCATACCTCCATGGAAATTCAGACCCACTGGTTCTAGATGGCAAACCTCTAGAATAAGTCATGGGAATGAAATTCTTGTCGACAGATTAGTCTTTCTTGCATCTTTAATAGCTCTCAAGTCCTCGGACATAAACATCATCTTGGGTATGGATGGATGTCAGCCCATTACGCTAAGATTGATTGCTCTACTAGAGGCATTCAACTCACCCATCCCTCGGGCAAGGCAGTTAATGTTTTAACCCGAGTGGCCAGCGTCGACTTTACTCCTTAAATGCCACCCCTTCGGATCTCGAAGATATTCCGGTAGTCCGTGATTTTCCGGATGTCTTTCGGGAAGAACGCGGTGTTCCACGGCGGGGATGTCGAGTTCGTGATAGATCTTGTTCCGGAACCGTCCCAATTTCTAGAAGACCTTATAAGATGGCACCCCTAGAACTAGCGAACTTAAGAAACAACTTCGATGAGTCCTTGCAAAGGGTTTCATCCGTCCTAGTTCATCTCCATGGGCTTGTCCGTCCTCTTCATCAAGAAGAAGGATGGAGCGGATCGGATGGTTGTGGATTACCGACACATCGGTTTGGTCACTATCAAGAACAAGTATCCGCTCCCGGGATCAACGATCTGTATGATCAGCTTCGCTGGATCCTCGATCCTTTCAAGATGGATTTGAGGTTGGGCTACCATCAAATCAAAATCAAAACGAGGACATTCCTAAAAGCGGCCTTTGTTACTCGTTATGGCCAATCTGAGTACACCGTCATATCCTTCGGTTTAACCAATGCTCCAGCCACCTTCTCTCGATTAATGAACTCAATCTTCATGGAGTATTTGGATAAATTAGTAGTGGTATACCTCGATGATATACTCATCTACTCAAGAATGAAGAAGAACATGCGAACATCTAAGGCTAGTATTGATGAAACTTGAGAGCACCGCCTTTATGCCAAATTCTTTAAGTGTGAATTCTGGTTGAAGTGACCTACCTAGGCCATGTAATCTCTGGTAAGGGCATTGCTGTCAATCCGGCGAGTTCAAGCCGTCCTTATTTGGACTCCACACTGAATCGGTCAAGCAAGTTGGAGTTTCCTCGGTTTAGCGAGCTATTGCCGCCGCTTAACCGTCGAAATTTCTCTAAAGTTGCTAAACCTCTAACGAACTCCTCAAGAAAGATAAAGTTCGAATGGATGACCACGTCACGAGTTCAGCTTTCGGAGGCGAAAAGGCGCGACATCTGCTCCGTACTTGTTCCACCAGATTTTCTAAGGACTTTATTATCTATTGCGGCGCCTCGCGACAACGACTAGGTTGCATACTCATGCAAGATCGTCATGTGATTGCCCTCGCTTCTCGACGAGTTGCATCCACATGAGGATGACTATCCCACACGATCTAGAGCTTGCGGTGGTTCATGCACTCAAAACTGGCGACATTACCTTCTTGGTAATCATTGCGAAATTTACGATCACCAAAGTCTGAAATATATCTTCACCCAACGGTTTGAATCTCGAGGCAAAGGCGTTGGGTCGAGATTGATACAGATTACGACTTAGGAATATCTTACACCCGAGCAAAGCCAATGTCATGGCTGGCGCACTAAGTCATAAATCTTATTGTAACAACCTGATGTTACAACAAAGTCAACCATTTCTCCACGAGGAATTTACGTAAGCTTAATCTTCACATTGTTCCTCGAGATTCCTTTCCACCCTGGTGGCGAAACCTACCCTTACGGATCAGATCATCAAGGCACGGAAGGTAGATCGGGAATTTCCGCATCAAGAGAAACATCAAGAAAGGAGTCCAGATTGTTTCTCCATTGATGAACAAGGTGTCGTGTTCTTTGGAGACCGTCTAGTGGTTCCCAAGGTGCGCAACTTTGAGGCGATTGATCCTTAAGGAAGCTCATGACTCTCCTCTCACCATTCATCCTGGTAGTACTAAAATGTATCAAGACCTCGCCCGGAGGTTTTGGTGGACTAGGATGAAGAGAAATCGCTCAATACATTGCTAATTGCGGCGTCGTAAATCGAGTTAAGCGAGCATCAACGGCCTGCTTTGGTACCCTTCAACCTTTGGAAATTCCTGAATGGAAATGGGATAAAATCGGTATGGATTTCATTACGGGTTTCCCAGGACCAAGAGAGGAATAATGCTATCTTCGTTGTTGTCGATCGTCTTTCCAAAGTAGCCCACTTCCTACCCGTTAGTGTGAGTATAACCGCTAGCCAGCTAGCTGATTTGTACATCTCTCGAATAGTGTCTCTTCATGGTGTTCCATTGGAGATTAACTCAGACCGTGGAAGTCTCTTCACCTCTCAATTTTGGGAAAGTTTCCAAAAGCTATAGAACTTCGTCTCTCCTTTAGCACCGCATTCCATCCTCAATCAAGTGGTCAAGTAGAGCGAGTCAATCAAATCCTAGAGGATATGCTTGAGCTTCATCATCTCTTCGGCATGAATTGGGAGAAATGCCTTCCATTAGCGAGTTAAGCTTATAACAATAGTTATCAAGCTAGCTTAGGCAAAGCTCCTTCGAAGTTCTTTATGGGCGGAAATGTCGAGCGCCTCTTAACTGGTGAAACGGGGAGAACAACTCTTTGGCGGATATGATTCGAGGAAAGAGAAGAAGCGGAGTTCGCGTTGTTAGTGAAAAATTGAAAACAGCCCAATCTCGTCAAAGAGCCAATATGACCGCAAGCATAAGCCTATGGCTTATGAAATTGGCAAGAAGGCTTACCTTTGGGTTACTCCTTTGAAGGAACCCATCGATTGATATCAAAGGCAAGTTGGCTCCTCGTTACATTGGACCTTTTAGCATTCTTGCCAAAAGGGAAGTTGCCTACCAATTGGAACTACCTCCGCATCTTTCGAGTCCATGATGTCTTCCCGTTTCCCAACTCAGGCGTTACTTCTCGGATCCTATCCGTGGAGTGGACCACAGCAGCTTGATCTCCAAGATAACCTCACCTATCGAGAATATCCGTTCGTATTCTTGATCAAGCCGGCGTACAACTCGGCGTCGAATATCAAGTTTCTAAAGGTTCAATGGTCAAACCATTCCGAGCAAGAAGCAACTTGGGAAAGGGAGGATCGTCTTGACTTGAGTATCCCACCTTTTCTACAGATCCTAAATCTCGAGGCGAGATTCTTTTGAGTGGGGTGAGTTGTCACATCCTAGCTAGTCCATGCATTAGTGTGTGCATCATGTTTAAATTTCATCTGAATTTGAAATGGGGAGGACAGAAACCCCAGAACCCCTTTTGAATCCAACTAGGGTTTACTAAAATTATTTCAATGAACCTGAAATGCCCTTCAAAAATGCTCATCACCTTTGCTTTGGTTCAGAGCCTCTGCCAAAAGTGGTGCACAATTTTCTAGGTCATCCTAAGGTCCTTGAATTAAATCATAAGTATTTGAGTTTGGGCATTTAAATTATATATAATATTTCAAATGTCCAAACATTCTAAACTAAAATGTTTCATGTTGGAAATAATTCAACCATGGACCTGGTCCAGTTTGGTGATTTTGGAGCTATCTAAGTATTTTTAAACTCCACAAAGTTACAGAAAAATAGAAAAAGAAAAACAATATGCAACTCTTACAGCGCCTACTAAGCCCACCACCAGCCCAGCCCGGCAGCCGCGCAGTGAGTTGCTTGGCTCGGCGAGCAGGCGAGGAGGTGCTTTCGTGAGCACCGCATGCGCGCTGCGCGCCTGGCGCCGCCTCGCCACTTCCTCCTCGAGCAACCGGCCGCGGTTCGCGCCCTCTCTCCCGAACCCCTCGGACATCTCTCTCCTCCCGGCTCCTCTCTCGCGCTCCCCGCCATGGCCGGCGCCACCGCCAGCCACGCCGTCGTCGTCGTGCCAGCTCCCGCCTTCCGTGCTCCTCCTCGCCGTGTCTAGGAGCTCCGCCACCCTCCTCTACCCGAGATAGCCGAGCCCGCATGCTCAAGTAGCAGGAGCCCCTTGCACCGACTTTCAGAGTCATGCGTCGCCGGAGATCCCTTTCAGCGCCGTCGTCGCTCGGCCCGTCCCCGACCGCACCGAGTGCTCCTCCGAGTTGCCTGTGAGCCTAGCTACCTTCCTCTCCCTTCCTCTGTCGCTCTCGAGCCGTGTAGCAACCGAATTGAGATCAACCGCACCCGCCGCCGCAGAGCTCGTCGCCGACGTGCTCCCGGTCACCCTCCGGCCACCTCTCGGTGTCCATCGCACTCACCGAGTCACGTAGCATCTAACCATACACTCCCGCACCTCACCGACCCCCTAGCCTCGAGTTCTCCTTGGCGAACTCGGCGGCTGCCTAGGTCGTCGGCGTGCCGATTCCGCCGCCCGACCCCAACCAACTCCACCAGAGCTGCGGCTCGACTCTAGCTCCACCTAGATGCCTTCGCGGCCCATTTGGTGGCGGGCACGTAAACCCACTTCCGCCACCGCGTCGGACTCGCCAGCGGCTAAGCGCCCGATGCGATCGGCGTTGACTTTGACCACGATGGGCCTGGTTGACTCGATGAGTCAATGGCGGTGGGGCCCAGCCAGTTAACTAAATAGGTTTAGTTTTAATTAAACTCTAGCTAAACTAATTACCACGACACCCTGGACCCACAGTCAGGTTTGACCTAGACGTCTCCGTTGACCACGGCGTCATTACGGCGCATGGTGATGCGATAAATGATTTACTGGATTTATTCTATTACAGGAAATTCCAGAATATAGTTCAAACTTAAAAAATTCACAACTTTTAATCTGTAACTCCAATTGCAAAGATCTATATATGAAAAATGATCAGAAAAATCTATTCTATCCATTGGTACAGGTTTCATGCATGATAAAACAAGTTAACCTTGCTGTTTAAGCAGAATAAGATATTACACCTTTAGGGCTATTTTAAATGAGCTAGCATTTGAATCTTTGATTCAAATGAGTTCATCCTTTTGTTTCAGCTTGCATTAGGCCAACACATCCATATTGCCTTGTCATAGCATGCATCATGTTGTTGCATATTACCATGTGTGTTTATTTCCGGTGTGTCTTTAAGTGATAGGTTACGCCTCAGGATAATCCGAATATCCGTCGAAGGC
Source organism: Aegilops longissima (assembly GCA_021605205.1). NCBI lineage: Eukaryota > Viridiplantae > Streptophyta > Magnoliopsida > Poales > Poaceae > Aegilops > Aegilops longissima. The sequence goes on from JAHIAM010000619.1 coordinate 42,509, forward strand.
GATATCCTACCACCACCCATCGAGCAAGCAACTCATTAATCATTCGATACAAACCCATGTTCTCGCTTCGCTCTTGTTTACTGCATTAAGACAGCGATTCAAACTGTTGTGTGCTGCGGTAGTTGAACCCACTTCCTTTGCATGACTGTCATTGCCACAATAACTAGATGAAACCCACTAGTATGTGTAGGAGTTGATTGAGCCATGTTTGTGATTCCTACCATGCTATGCTTGCTATGCTTAGAGTTGTGTCAGGTCGGCTCATCGGGATGATGAACTGGAGTGAAAGGTTGTGTTGGTTCGAGAGTGAAAGTCTTGAACACGTTTTGGTAAAGGTATCGATGAGAGGCCATGTAGGAGTACATGGTGGGTTGTTTCATTGAAGCCGTCCCTAGGCGAGATCTGTGTTTGTGATCCATGAAGCAGTTACTACCACGCATTGGGCCCGAAACCAATGGACCCTCTAAACTTCTTAACCACCCTTGTTCTTAGTCCGGGAGTTGCAAGTAGTTTACGGTGTTTGTAGCATCTTTGGGGGCCGCATAGCGTGACCTTAGAGGTGGGTTGTGTTGCGGTAGGCATGTGGCCCGTGTCCGAGTGCCCGTTTGGTATCTCGGGAACCCTGCACACATCGTTCGGGGCTGTATGGAAACCTCGGCGGACTCCTGCGGATGGAACCGAATAGGCGATAAACTTGGACTAAGGACTTGAGTGTTTAGGTAGGCTGTGGCCGACACCCACGTTGGGCTTCGCTTGAAGGTTGCAGTACATGTCGTGTAAGCGGTGGTAAGTGGTGAGCGTGTGTGAAGAAGTACACCCTGCGGGGTTAATATGATCTATTGAATAGCCGTGTCCACGGATAAGGACTTCTGGGTTACCTATATCAGTTCATAGACAAGTAAATGGATACTACTAAAAGCCTCAAGATAAGTGTGAGTACATGGATGGCCCTCTCGTGGGTTGTGAGAGAGGATCCGCAGTGGAGTATTGTGATGGTGATTAGTGGACTCGGTATGCGACCAATGCTTTTCAAGTGGTGTCATGTAGGATAGCTTAGCCAAGAGTCAAAGCTGGCTTGCTGCAAATAACTCCACTACCTTCTTGAGAATGTGCATGTATGATAGGATTACGTGGTAAGACTTCTTGAGTACCACCGTACTCATGTTTGCTTAATTAATGTTTTTGGGCGACAACCCTGCCCCCTCAGGTGGGTTTTATGTAGACCTTGACATCGGCAGTGAACTAGCCACCGGTGGTGATCCAAGGCTTGTGAAGGGCATTTGTAGATAGAAGGGCTTGACAAGCTTTCTTACTTTCTAGAGTCATACTCGAGACTAGTTTGCTTCGCATGTGCTTGTATGTTGTATGACTTGAGTGTTGGGTCATGTGACCCTATCTGTATGGATATGTTATGTATGGCTCCTCGGGCCTCTTAAATAAAGTACTTTGAGTTGTAGAGTTTTGTTGTGATGTCTTGTTGTATTTACTCATATCGGGCATATTGCGTGTATGATTGAAATGCTTGGTATGAGTGGGATCCGACAAACTAGTTGTTTATCCTTGGCAGCCTCTCATATGGAAATGTAGTCTCGTGCTTCTAGCGATAGTAGTCCGCTTCAGCCGGTTCACGAGTCACCTGCTTGACACACTCTGCTTGGACATATTTGGCGGCATGTGTTTCGCCGTTCCTATATACGTCCCTTGAAATGTCATGGTAATATTTGGAGTCTGCCTAGCCTGCTACAGCCGGGATACGGTGTCTGTTAGCCAGTGCTACAGCCGAATTCATCGTTGATGACCGACATGCTCGATGTGATTCATGTATGCCTGTCCCCATAGGTTAGCACCGCTTTGGGTTCACGACTAGCCATGTCGGCCGGGTTCTTTGTCATGTGGATGCTAGCGACACTATCATATCGTGAGCCAAAAGACACAAATGGTCGGGCCATGGTAAGCCGACACCCGTGGGAATACCGTGCGTGAGGCGGAAAGTGATATGAGTGTTACCGGCTAGGTCGATGTGACTTGGAATCGGGGTCGACGACGAGAATCTCTTGCTCGTGCTCTTGGTGGCCTCGTGTAAACTGCGTCACTACTTCCAAGGTCACCCGATCAAGATTGTCTCGGCCTACCATTTGGAGAGGTGCTCACAGGAGCTAACACTTCTTTGGAAGAGTGGCTGAATGGAACATCGAGCTGCAAGCATTCAGCTGGAGTTTAGCACAACTAGGGTCATCAAGGGAGCAGCTCGGCGTGACTTCATGGCAGAATGGATGATGATGTCTACTCGCAACCTTCTTGTTGTAGGCGTTGTTGGGCCTCAAGTGCGAGAGGTTTGTAGGACAGTAGCAAATTTCCTTCAAGTGGATGACCTAAGTTTTATCAATCCGTGGGGGCGTGGGATGAAGATGGTCTCTCTCAAACAACCCTGCAACCAAATAACAAAAAGTCTCTTGTGTCCCCAACACACCCAATACAATGGTAAATTGTATAGGTGCACTAGTTAATGACGGTGGTGATACAAGTGCAATATGGATGGTAGATATAGGTTTTGTAATCTGAAAATATAAAAACAGCAAGGTAACAAGTGGTAAAAGTGGCGTAAACAGTATTGCAATGCTAGGAAACAAGGCCTAGGGTTCATACTTTCACTAGTGCAAGTTCTCTCAACAATAATAACATAATTGGATCATATAACTATCCCTCAACATGCAACAAAGAGTCACACCAAAGTCACTAATAGCGGAGAACAAGCGAAGAGATTATGGTAGGATGCGAAACCACCTCAAAGTTATTCTTTCCAATCAATCCGTTGGGCTATTCCTATAAGTGTCACAAATAGCCCTAGAGTTTGTACTAGAATAACACCTTAAGATATAAATCAACCAAAACCCTAATGTCACCTAGATACTCAATGTCACCTCAAGTATCCATGGGTATGATTATACGATATGCATCACACAATCTCAGATTCATCTATTCAACCAACACATAGAACCTCAAAGAGTGCCCCAAAGTTTCTAGGAGAATCACGGCGAACGTGTGCCAACCCCTATGCATAGGTTCATGGGCGGAACCATAAGTTGATCACCAAAACATACATCAAGTGAATCACGTGATATCCCATTGTCACCACCAGATCATGCGGCAAGACATACATCAAGTGTTCTCAAATCTTTAAAGACTCAATCCGATAAGATAACCTCAAAGGAAAACTCAATCCATTACAAGAGAGTAGGGGAGTAGAAACATAAGATCCAACTATAATAGCAAAGCTCACGATACATCAAGATCGTGCAAAATCAAGAACACGAGAGATAGAGAGAGATCAAACACATAGCTCTTGGTACATACCCTCGGCCCAGGGTGAACTACTACCTCCTCGGGATGATGAAGATGGCCACGGTGAGGTTCCCCCCCTCGTGAGTGCGGAACAGGGGTCACGATTAGGTTTTGGTGGCTCTGAGAGGCTTGCGGCGGCGGAACTCGATCTATTCTCATCTTTGAAGTTTTTAGAGTGCGTGGGTATATATGGGTGAAAGAAATGCGTCGGTGGACCTCTGGGCTGTCCACGAGGCGGCGCACCCTAGGGGGTGGCGCGCCCCCACCCTCGTGGGCAGCCGAGACTCTCAGTTCACTCCGGTACTCCGTGGGCTTCTTCTGGTCCAAAAATAAGTTCTGTGTAGTTTCAGGTCAATTGGACTCCGTTTGATATTCCTTTTCTTGAAAACTTGAAATAGGCAAAAACAACAATTCGGGCGGGCCTCGGTTAATAGGTTAGTCCCAAAAATAAGATAAAAGTGGATAATAAAGCCCAAAATTGTCCGAGCAGTAGATAATATAGCATGGAGCAATCAAAAATTATAGATACGTTGGAGCGTCTCAAGCTGACATCCGAGGCCCAGGCGAGGCGAGGACCGATCCTCACCGGGAAGTGAAGCACCTGATGGCTGCGTCATGTATTTCAATGGCGCGTTCGCATGCCAGGGCGCGGGGGCTGGAGCAGTGCTCATCTCACTCACTCAGGACAAGCTCTACTACGCCGTGCAGCTCTGCTTCCAACAGGGTGTCACAGCCCCAGAATTGGTTGTAATTAGTGGCATCTGCATCCATGCATCATGTTTGTTTTCAAAGGAAATTTTGAAATGGGGATTTCTCAAACCCTAGCACCAGATCAAATCAACTAGGTTCAAATAAAAATATTCTCAATGAACCCAAAATGCCCTTCAGAAAAGTTTATCATTTTTGGATTGGTTTAAAACCTCTGCCAAAAATGGTGCACATATTCTAGGCCATTACGGATTTTGAGTTAAATCATATGGTATTTGCATTTGGGCATTTAATTGCTAAATAATATTTTAAATGCTTAAATAATCATAAACTAAAATGTTTCTTGTTGGATATATTCTAAGCAGTAGCCATGATTAGTTACATGATTTACGGAAGTGTCTAAGTATTTTTAATAAAGCCACGAAGATTCTGAAATAATAGAAAGCAGAAACAACAAATAAAATAGCACGAGAGAGAGAGAGTTATTACAGGCCTTACAGCGCCGCCACCCGGCCAGCCTGGCCCAGCCACCGCCGCTTCCCCGTGTCGTCTTCCTCCTTCGCCGGAAGGAGGCAGGCGTGGCCGCCCAGCGGCCACCTCCTCCCTCCCTGCCTGCTGGCTCCTCCAGTGCTCCTAGGCAGCGCCACCAGGCGCCACGCACCCCCTAGCCCCTCTCACTCTCTCCCGTGCCTCTCCCCTCCTCTGGCTCTCTCCCTCGCACCACCCGAACACGCCCGCCGCCGCCGACGTGCACCACCGCGGCCACGACCATCCCCGAGCCGCCCCGAGCTATCCTCGAGCTCCGCCACCTCGTTTCCTACCTCCTCACCGAGCCACGTGACCGGAAGGGCCCCGAAGCGCCGCCCCGATGCTTTTCTCCTCATCGGCCGCCGCGGATCTCCATCGCCGACTCGCCGTCGTCCGAGCTTCCCCGAGCCCGTTCAGGCCATCACTGCACTCCACGTGAGCTCTTGATCATCCTCCCCCTCTCCGTTTTCTCTCTAGCATGTCGTAGCCGCTGCGCCTCTCTCACCCGACAGCGCCGCTGCCAAAGCTCGTCGGCGATGACGCTCCGGTGACCATTTGGTCTCGAGGATCGTCAACGTCCTCGCCGCGCAGCGTAGGCGCCGTAGGTGTTAACCCGCATCGCCAAGGCGGCTGTGGCCTCGACCCGAGCTTCGCCCGAGCTCCGGCCGCCCGCTTTCTGTGCTGCGCCGTCGTCATCTCCGGCCACTCCGAGGCCTTCCGATCGCTACGCTGAGCAGCGGTCGGCGCGGACTACCCTCTGGTGGCCTTCGCGCATCCATCCGTCGCCCGCATCCCAACTCCGGCGTGTTGCCACCGCAGTTTTGGGTCGCCGTTGTCTAACTCTGGCGAGAGCCGACGTGGCCTCGTCTTTAGCACTAATCCCTGCTAGCTAACCACCCCATCCAGCAGCGGTGGCCCATGGTGGTCAAAGCCGCAGGTCAGCAGCGGGATTAAGCGCCTCTGTCAGCTGACGATGGACCCCCTGGTCAGGTTTGACCCAGGCGCCAGTTGACCTGCTGACATGGTGATGTCATGCTGATGCAATAAATCATTCTTTGGATTTAAGTTTATTCAGGAATTTCAGAAAATGTCCTAAACTTCTAAAAATCATATAAATTCAACCGTAGCTCAGAATGAAATAATTTATATATGAGAAATGATCAGAAAAATATGAAGAATCTGTTTATGCCATGATCATGCATGTTTGAACAAGTTAACCTCACTGAATAGGACAAATGATGATTAGGGAAATTTATGAAATAACATTTGGAGTTGGAATTTGTTCTTGTTTGAGTTCCACTTCAATTAACTTGGCTAGATATTGCATTAGGTGAATTCAGTACCTTAACATGACATGTCATTCATGTGAATGTGCATTGCATTAATTGTGTTCTCTCTCAGTTGCCGGTGTTTGTCCCCTCTCAGTAGACGACGTACCGATGATGAGTTCGATGACACCGATGAAGAACTATATTATCTTCAGAAGTGCCAGGCAAGCAAAATCCCCTTGTTCATTCTGATATAATCCCACTCTCTCGCTCCTGCTCTATTTTACTGCATTAGGACAACAACGACTCATGTGTTATTTGCTGCGGTAGCTGAACCCCTTATCCTCTGCATGACTGTCATTCCCGATAATTAGATGAAACCCACTAGCATGAGTAGGAGTTTGTTTGAGCCTGTTGTGCCTACTCATTCATGCTTGTTTGTCATGCCTGCTACTCTTGCTTAGAGTTGAGTCAGGTCGATTCATCGAGAATGAATTGGAATGGTGTGTGAACATGTCCTCTGTGTGTGAGCTAAGTGTGTGAACACGATTTGGTAAAGGTAGCGGTGAGAGGCCATGTAGGAGTACATGGTGGGTTGTCTCATTGCAGCCGTGCTCGAGAACTGAGTTACGTGTTTGTGATCCATGAAGCAGATTACTACCACACATTGGGCCCGAAACCAATGGACCCTCTCGACTTCTTAACCACCCTTGTTCTCTGTCCGGGAGTTGCAACTAGTATCTGGTGTTTGTAGGATATGTGTTGGAGGCGTGCGTGGCGCTGACCCTAGGGGTGGGCTATGATGCGGTAGATACACCGTGGCCGGTGTGCAGAATGCCCGTTTGGTATCTCGGGAACCTGCACACATCGTTCGGGGCCGTATGGGAAACCTCGGCGGACTCCTGCGGATGGAACCTGAATAGGCGATAAACTGGACTAGGGACTTGAGTGTTTAGGTAGGCGTGGCCGACACCACGTTGGGCTTCCGCTTGAAGGTTGCAGTACATGTCGTGTAGCGGCGGTAAGTGGTGAGCATGTGTGAAGAAGTACACCCTGGGGTTAATATGATCTATTGAATAGCCGTGTCAGCGGAAAAGGACTTACGGGTTACCTATAACAGTTCATAGACAAGCGAAAGTGGATACTCTAAAGCAGCATAAGATAGGCGTGAGTGCTATGGATGGCGTTCTCGTGAGGGAGGCGGGGCGGGTCCATAGTGGTGTATTGATATGGTGAATATGTGGACTCGTGTAGCCACCTCAAAGAGTTACTTGCGATCGTAGTTCGGGATAGCCACCGAGTCAAAGCTGGCTTGCTGCGGTCAAACTCCACCACCCCTTTGTTGATAATGATGCATATGTAGTTGGATTACGATGTAAGTCTTGCTGAAATGCGTTTGTACTCACGTTTGTTTATTTTATGTTCGCGAGAGGCGTCGGTCTCACTAGTAGTTCGCTTGGACTTGACGTTTAGCTTGTTACCTCAGCTACGATCTTGTGCCCTCGGCGAGATGTAGTAGATAGTCAGGCTTCTCAGCCTTTTTCATTTATAGTTATGCGTACTCGAGACATGTTTAGCTTCGGCTTGTGCTTTGACTTGTATGCTCTGAGTGTTGGGTCATGAGACCCATGTTTGTAATATCTCGCTCCTCGGAGCCTAATGAATAAATATTTGAGTCGTAGAGTTATGTTGTGATGCCATGTTGTATGTACACATATTGAGCATATTGTGTGTATGTTTGAAATGCTTGGTATGTGTGGGATCCGACAATCTAGTTGTTTATCCTTGGCAGCCTCTCATATGGGGAAATGTAGTCTAGTGCTTCTGGCGATAGTAGTCCTTCTGGCCAGTTCACGGAGTCCTGCTAGACACTACTGCTTGGAAACTTGACTGGCGGCATGTGTTTCCTTCGTTCCAATGTTTGTCCCTTGAAATGTCGCGGTGACATCAGAGTCTGCCTAGCCTGCTACAGCCGGGTTGCGAGTCCTGTTAGCCAGTGCTATAGCTTCAGTTCATCGTTGATGACCGACATGCTCGATGTGATTCATGTATACTGTCCCCATGGGTTAGTGCCGCTTTGGGTTCACGACTAGCCATGTCGGCCGGGTTCTCTGTCATATGGATGCTAGCGACACTATCATATCGTGAGCCAAAAGCATAAGCGGTCCGGGCCATGGTAAGGCGACACTCGTGGGAATACCGTGCGTGAGGCCGCAAAGTGATATGAGGTGTTACCGGCTAGATCGATGTGACTTGGAATCGGGGTCCTGACTCAGGGCGAGAAGGTCTCCAACAACATTGTGAAGTTTGAGGGCCTCATCGCTGGCCTTAGGGCTGCAGTGACCCTAGGGATGAAGCGCCTCACCATCAAGGGTGACTCACAGCTCCTTGTCAACTTCTCCAACAAGGTATATGAGCCATGGGACGAGCACATGGAGGCATACGTCGCGGAGGTATGCAAAATGGAAAAGCAGTTCTTGGGCCTGGAGTTGCAGCACGTGCCCCGGGGCACCAACAAGGAGGCCGGCGACATGCCCAAAAGGCATCAAGCGCCAACCCGAGGCTGGCGTGTTAGGGAATGGCTCTTCAAGCCTTGACAGCGCGTCCACCTTGAGGTGGCGCCACCTCGGGAGAACTCCTCAGCCACCTACCTCGGGAGCATCGGCTGCGGCCCGACCTCGAAGGTCTTTGGACCAAGGAGTTCAAGGACTACTTGGCGCAAGGGACCTTTGCGGAAAAAGAGGAGGGCGTGGGCGCGTGGCCCGACGAGGCTCTGACATCTTGCATCGAGGATGGTGAGCTATCTGAGAAGCGGCCAAATGATGTTTCCTTGCGATGCATTTCAAGGAGAGGAGCGAGTTGCTAGCCGACATACCAGCGGAGACTGCGGGCACCACTCGTCTTCCCGAACAGGTCGGTAAGGCATTCGCGGCCGGGTTCTCTTGGCCTATGGCACTCAACAGCGACCAAGCTGGTGAAGTCCTCACGAGGCTTGCCAATTCCATGCCAAGCAGTCCATCAGCCATCTCACGGCCTCCCGACCATCCCGCTCTCGTGGCCATTCATGAGTGCAGGGGCTGGATATCCTAAACCCGTTCCCTCGGCGCTGGGGCTACCGCTACCTCTCGTCGCCATTGACAAGTTCACCAAGTGGGAGGAGGTGGAGGCCGTCCGCACCATCCCATCCGGATTGGCGGTCAAGTTCATAAAGGTCTCGTTAGCCGGTTCGGGGTCACCAACCGTATCATCACCGACAATGGCTCGCACTTCACTAGCAATCTCTTTAAGACATATTGTGCTAACCTTGGAACGCAGATCTGCTACGCTTCGGTGGCACACCCCAGGAGCAATAATCAAGCCGAACGCGCCAACGCGGAAGTCCTGAGAGGCCTCAAGACCAGGACCTTCAAGAATAAGCTCGAGGCCTACGACGGGGGCTGGCATGGCGAGCTCCGATCATCTTTGTGGTCCATCCGCACCACGCTACCGGCCAGGCGAGACCCGTTCTTCCTCGTCTCGGAGCGAAGCGGTTCTCCCTCACGGTCAAGCACCGCTCCGCTTGAGTCTGGCGTTTGATGAGGCGCAATAGGATGCCATGCGAGGATGGGCCTTGTCTTTGAGGAGGAACGCCGCCCATAAAGCCATGCTTGAGCAGCAAGATACCGGCAGGCGCTACGGTGATATCACTTTGCATAGCGTCCGCTCCGGGGCCTTCGAGGTGGCGACATCATCCTAAGGCGGGTACTCTCTAGGGAAGGGCTGCATAAGCTCTCGCCCATGTGGGAGGGCCTGTTTAGGGTCGCCCCCGTCTCTAGGCCTGGCAGCGTGTGCTTGGAGATGCAGGACGGGGTCCCCATCTAGAACGCCTGAAACATCCAGCACCTCCGGAAGTTCTACCCATGAAGCAAGGCCAAGCGCCTGTGAAGCAAGGCCCTGTGCCCGTGAAGGTCTCCGCTCGTGACACTCTCACGTAATAATGAGCGGGGCTGTACACGCCCCGGAGTCTTAGGAGTGCCGCCCTCGGGCCTTGGGGGCTCCCTCCCATGTCCTAGTGGCAACACTTAGCTCCGCGCTGGTGAGAAGACTAGACTAGGTGCCGGACGCGGCTTTTCATTTGCTTTCCGTAGTTGGCTTGCCCCTCTTTAATGGAAATTTGCATTCTGGTGTTTCTTGTCGTCTTGGTTCGATCGCCTTTTTCCTCTGCTTCTTCCCTCGGTTCTTTGTTTTGGCCCGTACTCTCCCTCGCATGCCTCACGAGGGGGCTGGACAGGTGCACTCGTGAGCGTTTTTCTTGTTCTTCGTGAGGCAATACCTCGCTCGAGCTCACAAGATGGCGCACCTCCCTCTCTTAAGTCCATGCCCCTCAGTTCCTCGACGCCTCCCAAGCCTATGGCAAGGAGGTCTCACCACGTCTTTGGGAGATCTGGCGCCTCACGAGTGAAACTACTTCACCACGTCGATCAAGTTATCTCTGAGGCCTACATAAAGTGTTGATGCTGCAACATGACACATGAACAATAAACATAACATAGCGACTTGGAAATCACGGGACTCGTCAAGTCGGGCAGTTGCCGAGCAACATGGGGAAGCGAGGCATGCGTCCCATCAATCACCATCGTCAGCAGAGGCTGTAGGCTGTTGGGGCCATGGCGCTCCCCACTTGCCCCTTGGCCGCCTCGAAGCCAAGTCAGCGCCTGTAGGCCGGGGGCTCTTGTCGGCGTCACTGGGCAGGGGTCCCCAGACTTGCACTGCAGCAGCCCAGGCGTGGCTCCTGCTGACCTGTCGGCCCACCTTCATCAGCGAACACTCAAGACCCTCGCGATGATGCAAGACCTCCTCGGGGGCGGCCTCACTAGGCTGGCTCGTGAGGGGAGGAGAGATCAAGGCAAGGGGCACCTCGCGAGATCCCTATGACACAAGCCATGAAGACCAAGGCCAGGCGGGCGCCAGCGCGTGCAGGTACTCGTTTCCTCTTTGGTGCTAAAGAGGCAAGCGCAAGCGAGGAGTCCCGATGCATCAGGCAAAGGTTTCCATATCGGTGCAATGAGACCAAGACCAGCAGGACGGCAGGACGTGGAGCCCAGGACAGCGTCACCACCAGAGCCTTTGGCAGTCGAAGACCACCTTTAGTCAGGATAACTTGTACTGGTTGTCTCCCTTCAAATTTGGCCGTTGTTGGATCCCTTCCCCCTACATTTGGGAAGAGGACCAGGGCCTCTATAAATAGGACTAGCCACCACAGTAGGAGGTAACTGATCCCGAACCAGATCCATTACCATCCACACACACACAAGCTCACCGAGATCAGGAACACCTCTCCTCAGGAGGCCATTCTTCCCTTGTACTTGTTCATCCTCAGCCCAAGAGGCAATCCACCACACCACACTGGAGTAGGGTATTACACCACATCGGTGGCCCGAACCAGTATAAACTCGGTGTCCTTTGTTCTGAGAGTTCGATGCGCTGAGCCTTGGGATCGTGGGGAGTGGGTGAGCTAGGGAAGGGAGAGATCTTCGTGCGCACCCCAGTGTTCAAACCTCGAGGGTTTTGCCGGAACACAAAATCCGATAGAGTTGGTTCAGGAGGCACCGGAGGTGGGCACAACCCACCAGGTCGCGCCTGGGACTCCAGGGGCTCCCTGGTGGGTGTTGCTCCCCTCGAAGCACCCCCCAAGCGCTTCTCTGGCCCACTGGATGTCTTCTGGTAAAAAAATCCACAAAAAGTTTTGCTGCATTTGGACTCCATTTGGTATTGATTTCCTTTGATGTAAAAAACATGCAGAAAACAGCAACTGACACTTCGCACTATGTCAATAGGTTAGTACCAAAAAATGATATAGAATGACTATAAAATGATTATAAAACATCCAAGAATGATAATATAACAGCATGGAACAATAAATAATTATAGATCGTTGGAGACATATCGGTCATCTATATATGAGTATATTGGTGAGCGGTCAAATGATAACATTTGATCGTATGTCATACTCACGGTTTAAGCACAAGTGGGTTACCACTTTTACATAAAACATTGATGTGTTCACACCTTTAGAGTTGCTTTAGCTCAATTCTTAGAGCAAAGCACCCCCTAGATGTGATATCCCCTAAGAGGGATGAACTAACCTTGAGTTTAGTTGATGGTGACTTAGAGTAGGTGTTGAAGATGTAGATGCTCAAGGTTGATGTAAATCAGTTGGAGCAATCCATTGGAGTGAGTTGCACTTTCAATACCTACATGGGTTAGTCCCACAAGGAACACTCAAGGATATCCATAGACATTGAGTGAAATACACATTCAATGATGTCCATGAAAGCATTAGGTTACCTTGTCCCTTGTCTTACCAACAAGAGGGTTTGTAACTCGTTGAACTAGTGCAAGATGTGAAAGTTGATTGCACATGTCCTTGCCAAAATGAATATGAGTGAAGTATGTTGGCGAAGTCACCCTCAAGAACTCTCTAGTTCTTCTTCTTTCGGATCCACATCATCTTGATGGGAATTCTTGGAGTTGTAGTCGTACTTGATGAAGTAGAACTTGATGTAGTCTTGGGAACCAACTTGACCAAGGCCTTTGGAGCTTCTTCAAATGCATAAATCTCTTCTTGAAGCTTGAACTTGCCTTTTAGCTTGTGGTCTTGTGGTGGAAGATCATCTTGAGCTTGTATTCCCTTGAAGGAAGTAGGATCATACTTCTCTTGTTGAGGAACAAACTTCGTCTTGGGGTATTGATCTTCTTCCCACTCAACTCCATTTGCATTGAACTTGATTTCAAAACCAATACCTTGATTCTTCTGGTGCCTTCCTTGCTTGCGTACAATTTCCTCAAATTGCTTACTTCCGGCAAGGCTCTTTTAAACACCTTTCTCTATAATTCCCTTCAATAAGCCATTTTCTTGCTCAAGTGTAACCTGGCTAAGAGAATCATTAGTGGAATCAAGAGTGTAGGGGATTGTCTGGGGTTGGGTGCGACATATGCCAATGGATGGCTTATCATGGTGGGAGCGAGTAGAACGTCGCCGTTGCCCGGAAGCGGGATGAGGCGTAGACATGAACGCCGGCGTACTTTACCCAGGTTCGGGGCTCTCCTAGGAGATAACACCCCTACTCTTGCTCTGCGGGGTCTCCGCATGATCAATAAGGCTCAAGTGAATACAAAAGTGCTCCTCGAGCTGTATGCTAGAGGTAGGAGAAGGCAAGGCTAGCTCTTCCCTTTCCTCCATGATCTGGTCTAACTATCTCGGGTTCAGAACCCTTTGCATGGGTGCCCTGGAGGGTTTATATAGGCCTACCCCCCAGGGGTACATTGGTAATCCGGCCGGGGCAGGGCCCGGCCATCGATCTCTCTGTGCGGCTTCTCCGCCGAATGGTGGGTCCCTTGAATGGTAGGGTGCGGGCGGCGAGGCGCACCCGCCCGCTCCGAGCTTGCCGGTGGTGATCTCTGCGCCCGGTTCGATCGCCCGGTGTCCGCCGATTATTCGCCATCTTTGCCATGTCATGTGCTTGCGTGTGGCACTTTGCCATGTCATCATCTGCATTTCATATCATGTCATCATGTGCATTTCATTTTGCATACGTGTTCGTCTCATGCATCGAGCATTTTCCCGTTGTCCGTTTTGCAATCCGGAACTCCTATGTCTCCGGCGCCCCTTTTACCTCTTTTAGGTATGCGGGTGTTAAGCGGTCTCGGAATGGACCGAGGTTTGTCAAGCGGCCTTGGTATAGCACCGGTGAACCGCTGTCAAGTTTAGTGCCATTGGAGGTCGTTTGATACTCAGCAGTTAGCAGGGTAACGCAAAAGCCTCTTTGTTGCAGCCCAACACCCCTTCTAAAGTGGCCCAAAACCAGCAAACTCCCTCCATGCTCTCGGTCGTCCGATCACGATCGTGTGGTAACCGCTCCTCATTTGGACTCTCCTAGCTCCCTCTATCTATAAATATGTGTTCTCCCGAAAAATCGCGGTCAATTCCCGAAACCCTAAAAATTCCTCGCGCCGCACGGACATATCCGCGCCCGGACAAAACCCCGCCGCCGCCCAGCGCCCGGTGCGCCCGCCCCCGTAACACGCCGCCACCCGCCTCGCCGCGACCGCCCGAGCCCGTCACGGGCCCAGCGCGCCGCCGCCTCCGGCCCGCGCCGCTTCGCCCCGGCCGACCACGCCCAGCAGCCTCGCCGCCCGTCCACCGGCGCTTCGCGGCCGCCGCCTCCGCCGAGCTCCGCTCCCGCCGCCGCCCGCCCGGACCACCGCGGCGCCCCGCGCTCCCTCGCCGGAGAGCCGTGCGGCCCGGCGCCGCCGCCTCCCTCCTCGTCGGCTTTGCCCGACCTCGCCAGCAGCGCCCTGCGCCGAGCTTCGCCCGCCGCCGATCTCGGCCGTCCGGCCATCCGCCGCCCGCGCCTCGCCTGCCGCCCGGCCCGCCGTCCGCCGCCGCCTCGGGTCGCCCCACCGCCGCGCGCCCCGCCGCCGCCGCCGGGCTTCGCGCCCCGCGGCCTCCTCCTCGCCGGGCGCCTCGCCGAGCCGTCTCGGCGTCGCGGGCAGGTGGATGAATCCACCGCCCCGAACCAAACGACCCGCGCCCGAACCGGATCCCTCCATCCCGCACCTTCCCGTCCCGTTGACTTTCGGTGGGTATAAATTCCACTAAGTCCTCGAGTTTTCAGTAATTTTCATGCATTTTCATCATGTCATAACTCTGTATCTGTAGCTCCGTTTTGCGCGTGTAATATGTCAAATTGTTCGTCTCGATGAGTAGATCATTTCGTCTCATTGCATCATTTTCATTTGAGCTCATCTTGATGCCTGAAATGCTGTTAGAAGAGTGCTATGTGATGTTAGTATCTGTTTCTTAACAGAACATGCACTTTTGTCATTTTTGCCATGATTGATGTGTGCATCCTATGGACTTGAGTCCTACATGTGTTTTTTAATATGCCATTCCATCTTTACAGGGGTGTATGCCATGTATTTTGGTGATCTCTGTGGTGACTAGCACAAGCATGCAAACTAGGCATCATGATGTTGCTGATTTCAGCCCTGTTTTGCTGATATTTTTATGCCATGTTAACTTGATGCTACCGAGAGATCCTTGCTTATTTTGAGATACTTCAGTAAGGGTGTTTTGTTCTACATGTCTTGCTCTATCCATCCATGCCCTTGTTTGCAATTATGGAGTGCCATAGCTTGAGTCAATCGAGCTCTACTTTTGCTATAAAATGTTTCCTGGCAGATTGTTTACATGTTATTCAATTTTGCCAAGGTGGTTGTTAGTGATCCTTGCATGATATGTTGTTGTTCTTGCCATGTATAGCTTCTATGCCATGTATTCTTACTGTTGGTTGCCTTGCCTTGCCAAGTATTGCTCTGTGGTGAGTGGTTCAAGCTCACCAACATGCCTACTATTGTTGTTCTGCCATGTATGAATCTGTAATATAACTTGCCATGTTTACATGGGTGCCATCTTATCTTGATCCTTTTTGGCTCATGGTCAGTAAGGGACTTTTGTTCTATGCAATTAGTAGATTCATGTCATGCCTTTGTTTGCCATGTTAAGTTCCTGTAACATGTTATTTGATAGCTCTAAACATTGCAACTTTGATGTTATTTACGCTAAAGTCTGGCTGTTATTATTTGCTATCTTGCCATGTGTGTTTGAGCATGTTCTAGTAATTTCTGGAGATAGCTCAGTGCTCATGTTTTGTAATGCTTTACCTGTACATCATGCCCATGCCTTTTGTTTTCATATTGAGATGCTGTAGCTTGTTGTTTTGGTGCTTGCAATATGCTTAGTTGCTGTTTTGGACAGATTGTTGCTATAACTTGTATAGGGTGTATGTGTTGAACCGTTGCTCCGTTTTGAGTGTGCTCTATATGAAACTTGCTTGATTTTGCATGTAGCTTCATATTATCATGTTGCCTCCATGTTTTGAGGTGTTTGATTGATGTTTGTATGCATTTTGCATCAATGCCATGCTTATCTTGTTTTGCTCATATCTTCTAGGCCGTAGCTCCGAATTAAATGAACTTTATATCTAACTTGACTAGAATTTCGTTTAGATCATCGTGGTGCATCTTAACTTGCTGTTTAACAACTTGAACATAAGGTTTGTTCAGATCTGGACCAATTTCGAAATTTGCATATGAGGACTTACCGGAATTGTTATATGTTGTTTCCGGCCTCACTTAAACTTGTTTTGTTGTGTTGCTCTTGTATGCATCATCTCTTGCCATGAGTAGCTTCATATAGCTTTGTCATGCATCATGCTTGTTGTGCATCATGCCATGTTCATGTGTGGTGTGTTTACCATGTTGTGTGTTTCTTCTCGATAGTTCCTGTTTTGTTGCGATCGTGAGGATTCGTTCGTCTACGCTTGGTTCGGCTTCATCCGTTCGTCTTCTTCATGGACTCGTTCTTCTTCCTTGCGGGATTTCAGGCAAGATGACCGCTACCCTGGATCTCACTACTATCATTGCTATGCTAGTTGTTTCGTTCTATCGCTATGCTGCGCTACCTATCACTTGCTGCTCAAGCCATCCCAAATTGCCATGTCAGCCTCTAACCTTTTGCACCCTTCCTAGCAAACCATTGTTTGGCTATGTTACCGCTTTGCTCAGCCCTTCTTATAGCGTTGCTAGTTGCAGGTGAAGATGAAGTTTGTTCCTTGTTGGAACATGGAGATGTTGTTCCTTGCTGGAACATGTTTACTTGTTGGGATATCACAATATATCTTATATTATTAATGCATTTATATACTTGGTAAAGGGTGGAAGGCTCGGCCTTATGCCTGGTGTTTTGTTCCACTCTTGCCGCCCTAGTTTCCGTCATATCGGTGTTATGTTCCCGGATTTTGCGTCCCTAAGCGGTCGGGTGATTTATAGGACCCCTTGACAGTTCGCTTTGAATAAGACTCCTCGGCAAGGCCCAACATTGGTTTTACCATTTGCCTCACCTATGCCCTTTTTCCCTTGGGTTTTAGGGCAGGGTCATCTTTATTTAGCCCCCGGGCGGTGGTCCTTCAGTGTTGGTCCGAACCGGGCAGCCTCTTGGGGCCACTGCAGGGCAACTCGAGATTGGTTTTACTCGTAGCTTGACTTATCCGGTGTGCCACGAGAGCGAGTGCGTCGACTCCTATCAGGATTTTCAGCACATCAAGGCGGCTTTGCTGGTCTTGTTTTATTCTTTGTCGAAATGTCTTGTGGCGGGATTAGAGACTGATCGGGTCTTCCGGGAGAAGAATATTCTCCGTTGATCGCGAGAGCTTATCATGGGCTAAGTTGGGACACCCTGCAGGGTATAAACTTCGAGCCGTGCCCGTGGTTATGTGGCAGATGGGAATTTGTTAATATCCGGTTGTAGTAAACTTGAAGCAAACTCTTCTAAAATACACCAACCGTATGCGTAACCGTGAGTGTCTCTTTTGGGGTTGATCGAGAGGAGAACACGGTTTCTTGGGTTATGTTTGGCGTAAGTAGGAGTTCAGGATCACTTCTTGATCATTACTAGTTGACGACCGTTCCTTTGTTTCTCTTCTCGCTCTCGATTGCGTATGTTAGCCACCATATATGCTTAGTTGCTGGTGCAACCTCACCACTTACCCCTTCCTTTCCCATTAAGCTTTGCTAGTCTTGATACCCATGGTAATGGGATTCTGAGTCCTCGTGGCTCCTGATTACTACACCACCAGTTGCGGTACAGGTTTGTGATGATCATGGCCTTGAGGCGATGTTTGCTTGTATTGGAGTTCTTCTTACGCTTCTTGATCGGGGATAGGTTCGGTCGGCGACTTTGGGCTAGCAGGGTGGATGTCGTTTGAGCTTCATTTATGTTTCATCCGTAGTCGGATGTTGGTCTTATATATGTTGTTGATGTATTCGGTGGCATTTGTGCCTTATGTATGTATCCCACTATTATGTAATGTTGATGTAATGATATCCACCTTGCAAAAGCGTTTCAATATCGGGGCTATCCTTGGTGGGACCTTGAGTTCCTTTTGGATAGGGTTCGCATATTAGGCGTGTTCAAGTTAGTATCGAGCCTCGACCGACCCTAGGAGCCCCTTGATTGATCGTGTAGTTTAGCCACAGTTGAGTCTAGAAAACTATTTTGAGTCTAGTTATATCGGAGTAGGATTTCTTTTTACTCCTCTGCCCCTTCGTCGCTCTGGTGAGGAATCTTGACGTAGGTGTTTTGAATTATTTCTCTTCCCCTTCAAATTTTCTTTAGGATCACGCAGTTGGTTTTCCGATCGTGGGCTCTCAGCTCTTTTCATCCGGTGCATTTCTCGTAAAGTTGACTCGAGCCTCTTCATCTTCGAGTTTAATCCTCAGTTGTTTTATTTTCCCACCCGCCCTCCCTTCTTCCTCTCGGAACCGGAGTCCGCTATTGAGTATCCTTCTACTCGTGCGAAGTCTTTGCTTTCTTTCCTCAATGATTTCAACTAGTGTTTTCTCTTCAAGATATTAGTGGTTTCCCCTTCAAGTTGTCTTTGTTTTCCGCCCTCCACCCTATTATTCCATGATTCGAGTTTCTTCCGACCATCAATTCCATTAGTGTGGAGCCTCTTGATCTTCCCTCAATTATTTCAACGGTGAATTCTCGTTTTGTGCGACATTCTTCATCTCTTTTCTTCTCGGTGGACTCAATTCAAGTTTTCGGGTTAATCATATTCTTTTCCTTGAAGTGTTCTCTTTGCTCGTTAGCCTCTCTTGACTTATCATTAGGAGTTGGAAGACATCTCGGGAGATTCGTTTATGTTCCAACTAATTGAGGTTGTCACCTCATTCAAATATTTCATTTGTCCGGTGCATCATCTATCATTCATCAATCCTTTTCAGCGGTGGTATCTCTTGATGGGCCCTAACCACGAGGTCTTTTCGAGGATCTTACGACTCTTTTAATTTTCCCGGAGTTATTCTCAATTCCTTTCAAAGTGTGACGTAAGAATGAATTTCATCAGTCAGATGCCTTCTCCAAGATCGCTTTCAAATTCTTTTAATCTCGGGTTCTACCTTTCCTCTTTTTCATTATCCCGGAGTACCTCAGAAATTTTGGTGGTGTTTCTCGTCGTCTTTCTCAGCTTGGAAGATCGAAGAAGATTTCCTCTTAAACCTTGTCCGTTATCTCGAAGTTTCGTTGGTTCTAGCTTCATGCTATCCTCTCGAATTATTCCGTTTGTCAGATATTCTTTCTTATCCATCCGGAGTACTTCAGGTGTTGCTTTCGCTCTCGATCATCCGGAGGCCATCTTTTCGGAATATCTCTACATTCTAAGTTTTTCAAATTCGTTCTCCAATTATTCTATATCCGTGCCCCTTCGTTCATCTCAATATTCTTCCGGTGCTTCGTTCAAGTGTTCTTTAATCAGCTCATGATCTCTTTGTTCTTTTGAATCTAAATCCCCTCAAGCATATTGTTCTTCTAATTTTTCCCGGCGATTCATTCTCTTTCGACAGTCATTTCCGAATGCTAACGGTGGTTCGTTCAAGATTCTTTTTCTTTGATTATCTTATTAATTCATTCGTTCCTTCCAATCCTGCCGGTGGTTCATGAAGGCCTTCTCAAGTTTGTGATATGTCGCTTCTCCATTCTTCCTCAAGAAGAATAAGTAGTATGTAAAAATCCATTGCTTATCATCAATTTAGTTTGTTGAAGGATAAGCATACAATAAATCTTATTCTTATTTCCTCCAAGTGAGTAATCCCTTTCTTCGGAGTTTGTTCTTAATGAATAAATTCTAGCTCGAAGTGTTTTCATCTTTTCTTTTCCGGAGTTCAATTATTTCCTCTGCCATCTCGTCGGAACCTCCATCTAAATCATCGCAATGCTCATCTTATTCTTTCTTCCTTCATTCTATCTCATCATCCTTTTGTTACCGGAGTTCTTCATGGTGGTTCTTCAAGATTTATTTCTTTCTTCAAGAGTTCATCAAGATTTTGTTGGCGGAGTTCAAGTATCTTTTCTTCTCGCGTCTCAAAGTGCAATTAATTCTCCGTATTCTATTGAAGTGGAGTTTTGCATTTCTTCGTTCTTCTCAGCTATTCAATCTTTTCCGCTCGTGGTCGGTTATCACCTTATAATTTTGAGATGTTATCCACAAGTCCACATCAAGCTTATTCTTCCGTTGTTGATTTTCTCAACAATTTCAGTCAATCCTTCCTTCTAAGTTCTTTTCATTCAATTATTTCAATTCTTAGGAGGCATTGCGTTGTTTATCTCGTCAAGTGTCATTCCATCTTGAAGCTCATGTTCTATTCTTTCCTTGTTCAACGGTGTGCTGCCTAAATCCTTTCAGTCTTATTCGTGTTTTTTCTCATTCTAACCACTCCGGTTAGAACGAGTCGTTTCATAGTCTATCTGATTCCGTGAGCTTTCGATTCTTGTCATTCTCGTCGTTCCTCTCTTTTTCTCGAGTGCTCTCAATTCTTTGCTTCTTCTCTTGAGTTCTTGTTTTGCCTCTTCCTCTTTCTCTTCCGTCTCGGTCCTAAGATCTCGGGACGAGATCTCTTATTAGTGGAGAAGTGTTATAGCGCCCGGATTCGATCGCCCGGTGTCGCTTGATTATTCGCCATCTTTGCCATGTCATGTGCTTGCGTGTGGCACTTTGCCATGTCATCATCTGCATTTCATATCATGTCATCATGTGCATTTCATTTTGCATCGTGCTCGTCTCGAGCATCTGAGCATTTTCCCGTTATCCGTTTGCAATCCGGCACTCCAATGTCTCCGGCGCCCCTTTTACCTCTTTTAGGTATGCGGGTGTTAAGCGGTCTCGGAATGGACGAGGTTTGTCAGCGGCCTTGGTATAGCACCGTGAACCGCTGTCAAGTTTCGTGCCATTGGAGGTCGTTTGATACTCAGCAGTTAACAGGGTAACATAAAAAGCCTCTTTGTTGCAGCCCAACACCCCTTCTAAAGTGGCCCAAAACCCAGCAAACTCCCTCCATACTCTCGGTGCGTTCGATCACGATCGTGTGGTAACCGCTCCTCATTTGGACTCTCCTAGCTCCCTCTATCTATAAATATGTGTTCTCCCGAAAATCGCGGTCAATTCCCCGAAACCCTAAAATTCCCTCGCGCCGCACGGACATATCCGCGCGCGGACAAAAGCCCGCAGCCGCCCAGCGCCCGATGGCAGCGCCGCCGTACGTGTACGCCGCCACCCGCCTCCGCCGCGGCCCGCCCGAAACCGTCACGGGCCCAGCGCGCCGCCGCCTCCGGCCCGCGCGCTTCGCCCCGGCCGACCACGCCCGCAGCCTCGCCCGCCCGTCCGCCCGGCGCTTCGCCGCCGCCGCCTCCGCGAACTCCGCTCCCGCCCCCGCCGCCGGACCACCGCGGCGCCCCTTGCGCTCGCTCCCTCGCCGGAGACCGTGCGGCCCAGCGTCGCCGCCTCCCTCCTCGTTAGCTCCGCCCGCCTCGCCAGCGCGCCCTGCGCCGGCTTCGCCCCGCCGCCCGATCTCGGCCGTCCGCCATCGCCGCCCGCGCCTCGCCTGCCGCCCGGCCCGCCCGCCGCCGCCGCCTCGGGTCGCCACCCGCAGCGCCGCCCGGCCGTCGCCGCCCGAGCTTCGCGCCCGGCCGGCCTCCTCCTCGCCGGGCGCCTCGCGAAGCCGTCTCGGCGTCGCCCGAGCAGGTGGATGAGATCCACTGGCCCCGAACCAAACGACCCGCGCCCGAACCGGATCCCTCCGTCCCGCACCTTCCCGTCCCGTTGACTTTCGGAGGGTATAAATTCCACCAAGTCCCCGAGTTTTTAGTAATTTTCATGCATTTTCATCATGTCATAACTCTGTATCTGTAGCTCCGTTTTGCGCGTGTAATATGTCAAATTGTTCATCTCGACGAGTAGATCATTTCATCTCATTGCATCATTTTCATTTGAGCTCATCTTGATGCCCGAAATTCTGTTAGAAGAGTGCTATGTGATGTTAGTATCTGTTTCTTAACAGAACATGCACTTTTGTCATTTTTGCCATGATTGATGTGTGCATCCTATGGACTTGAGTCCTACATGTGTTTTGTAATATTCCATTCCATCTTTACAGGGGTGTATGCCATGTATTTTTGTGATCTCTGTGGTGACTAGCACAAGCATGCAAACTAGGCATCATGATGTTGCTGATTTCATACTGTTTTCTTGATATTTTTATGTCATGTTAACTTGATGCTACGAGAGATCCTTGCTTATTTTGAGATACTTCAGTAAGGGTGTTTTGTTCTACATGTCTTGCTCTATCCATACATGCCCTTGTTTGCAATTATGGAGTGCCATAGCTTGAGTCAATCGAGCTCTACTTTTGCTATAAAATGTTTCCTGGCAGATTGTTTACATGTTATTCAATTTTGCCAAGGTGGTTGTTAGTGATCCTTGCATGCTATGTTGTTGTTATTGCCATGTATAGCTTCTATGCCATGTCTTCTTACTGTTGGTTTCCTTTCCATGCCATGTATTGCTCTGTGGTGAGTGGTTCAAGCTCACCAACATGCCTACTTATTGTTGTTCCTGCCATGTATGAATCTGTAATGTAGCTTGCCATGTTTACATGGGTGCCATCTTATCTTCTGATCCTTTTTGGCTCATGGTCAGTAAGGGACTTTTGTTATATGCAATTAGTAGATTCATGCCATGCCTTTGTTTGCCATGTTAAGTTCCTGTAACATGTTGTTTGATAGCTCTAAACATTGCAACTTTGATGTTATTTACGCTAAAATCTGAAACTGTTATTATTTGCTATCTTGCCATGTGTGTTTGAGCATGTTCTAGTGATTTCTGGAGATAGCTCAGTGTTCATGTTTTGTAATGCTTTACCTGTACATCATGCCCATGCCTTTTGTTTTTCATATTGAGATGTTGTAGCTTGTTGTTTTGGTGCTTGCAATATGCCTAGTTGCTGTTTGGGACAGATTGTTGCTATAACTTGTATAGGGTGTATGTGTTGAACCGTTGCTCCGTTTTGAGTGTGATCTATATGAAACTTGCTTGATTTTGCATGTAGCTTCATATTATCATGTTGCCTCCATGTTTTGAGGTGTTTGATTGATGTTTGTATGCATTTTGCATCAATGCCATGCTTATCTTGTTTTGCTCATATCTTCTAGGCCGTAGCTCCGAATTAAATGAACTTTATATGTAACTTGACTAGAATTTCGTTTAGATCATGGTGGTGCATCTTAACTTGCTGTTTAACAACTTGAACATAAGGTTTATTCAGATCTGGACCAATTTCGAAATTTGCATATGAGGACTTACCGGAATTGTTATATGTTGTTTCCGGCCTCACTTAAACTTGTTTTGTTGTGTTGCTCTTGTATGCATCATCTCTTGCCATGAGTAGCTTCATATAGCTTTGTCATGCATCATGCCTGTTGTGTATCATGCCATGTTCATGTGTGGTGTGTTTGCCATGTTGTGTGCTTCTTCTCGATAGTTCATGTTTCGTTGCGATCGTGAGGATTCGTTCGTCTACGCTTGGTTCGGCTTCATCCGTTCGTCTTCTTCATGGACTTGTTCTTCTTCCTTGCGGGATTTCAGGCAAGATGACCGCTACCCTGGATCTCACTACTATCATTGCTATGCTAGTTGTTTCGTTCTATCGCTATGCTGCGCTACCTATCACTTGCTGCTCAAGCCATCCCAAATTGCCATGCCAGCCTCTAACCTTTTGCACCCTTCCAAGCAAACCATTGTTTGGCTATGTTACCGCTTTGCTCAGCCCCTCTTATAGCGTTGCTAGTTGCAGGTGAAGATGAAGTTTGTTCCTTGTTGGAACATGGAGATGTTGTTCCTTGCTGGAACATGTTTACTTGTTGGGATATCACAATATATCTTATATTATTAATGCATCTATATACTTGGTAAAGGGTGGAAGGCTCGGCCTTATGCAGTGTTTTGTTCCACTCTTGCCGCCCTAGTTTCCGTCATATCGGTGTTGTGTTCCCGGTTTTGCGTCCCTAACGCTTCGGGTGATTTATGGGACCCCTTGACGGTTCGCTTTGAATAAGACTCCTCGGCAAGGCCCAACATTGGTTTTACCATTTGCCTCACCTATGCCCTTTTTCCTTGGGTTTCGGGCCGAGGTCATCTTTATTTAGCCCCGGGCGGTGCTCCTTCAGTGTTGGTCGAACCGAGCAACCTGCTTGGGGCCCTGCAGGGTAACTTCGAGGATTGGTTTTACTCGTAGCTTGACTTATCCGGTGTGCCACGAGCGAAGTGCGTGCGACTCCTATCGAGGATTTGTCGGCACATCCAGGCGGCTTTGCTGGTCTTGTTTTATTCTTTGTCGAAATGTCTTGTAGCGGGATTCGAGACTGATCGGGTCTTCCGGCGAGAAGAATATCCTTCGTTGATCGCGAGCTTATCATGGGCTAAGTTAGGACACCCTGCGGTATAAACTTTGAGAGCCGTGCGTGTGGTTATGTGGCAGATGGGAATTTGTTAATATCCGGTTGTAGTAGACTTGAAGCAAACTCTTCTAAAATACACCAACCGTAATGCGTGACTGTGAGTGTCTCTTTTGGGGTTGATCGAGAGGAGAACACGGTTTCTTGGGTTATGTTTGGCGTAAGTAGGAGTTCAGGATCACTTCTTGATCATTACTAGTTGGCGACCGTTCCTTTGTTTCTCTTCTCGCTCTCGATTCGTATGTTAGCCACCATATATGCTTAGTCGCTGCTGCAACCTCACCACTTTACCCCTTCCTTTCCCATTAAGCTTTGCTAGTCTTGATACCCATGGTAATGGGATTCTTTGAGTCCTCGTGGCTCTGATTACTACACCACCGATTGCGGTACAGGTTTGTGATGATCATGGCGAGGCGATGTTTGCTTGTATTGGAGTTCTTCTTACGCTTCTTGATGAGGATAGGTTCGAGGTCGGCAGCTGAGCTAGCGAGGTGGATGTCGTTTGAGCTTTGTTTATGTTTCATCGTAGTCGGATGTTGGTCTTGTATATGTTGTTGATGTATTCGGTGGCATTTGTGCCTTATGTATGTATCCCCACTATTATGTAATGTTGATGTAATGATATCCACCTTGCAAAAGCGTTTCAATATGCGGGCCTATCCTTGGTGGGACCTTGAGTTCCTTTTGGATAGGGTGCATATTAAGCGTGTGACAACTGATCCTTTAGCAGCGTTTCTAATGAAGCGAGGCTTGGTCGGGAGGTCATGGCTCTGATCCGCCCGCTTTGGTGGGCGATTACTGTAGCCACACCCCATCTTGTTTGGTTGATGGCGCGTGGGCCCCTAGGAAGGGGCCTGCCGACTCCTAGTGGCCGACCTCTATCGAATTGGTGGTAGGGCTCTCGCCGTCTTACGGACTCTCATTGGTGGCGGGGCCCATCGTCCTTGGGCGTCTGGACAGGCCATCATGGGAACAAGACTACGCCAGCGAGGTGATGTCGAGAAATGGTGGCAGCGTCTTGCGCGCCATGCGGAGATCTCGCTGATGCGGGGCACTATGGCCATGCTTGCCCGATCTGGAGGAGGGGATGGGCTAAACTATAGCCACACCCCGTCCCATCCCCCTGACGAGGGCACAGGCTTCGCAGGTGTCGCGGGCCGACTCCCCGAGGCCGGCTTCTCTGGAAGTCGTCCTGCGGGAGTCGGCTTGACTCGTCCTTGTATCCAGGACTCGGCCGCCCATGGGAAGCCGGCTATGACTTCAGTCGGCCTCCAGAAGGTGGCCCTCCATCTTGGCGTCTTGAGGGGCGCAGTCAGCCCTGATGTCTTGAAATGGTTTGGGCCTCGGGTTAGCCTACCCGTGGCCCATTACTCCGACAGTAGTCCCCGAAGCTGGTGAGGCGCCGCCGGCGACTGGTCGAGGAGCCTCAGTAGTTTCCTTCTCTCGTTGCCCGGAGCAGAGCTTCGTCCGTCTTCTGCCAAGCCGACTGGTTGGAGTCGGCCTCGCCCCAAGCTCGTCTTGACCAAACTTTTGAACGCCTCGAGGGATCCATGTGGCGTGCTAGCTAAGCTTCCGTGCCACCGCCCGCTTCGGTGCCTGTCACGTGGTGGCGCGCAGCCGGGCCAGCCTGCCCGCCTACGTGCGCGATGGGACATTCCTTCGGACCGGGCCCGCCACTACCCCCCTCCTCGAGCGGATCCGCTGCGGCCAAGGCGGTTGGTTGAGATTCCCGCGGAATTCTGCGTGCGATAACTTCGCTGAGATGGATCGTGGGGCGTGGGGTAGCAGTGCGATTAATCCCACACCGCTCCCTCGGCTTCACAGCCGAGGTCTATATGTAAGCGGGGAGGAGGTGACGAGCAGCGTCGCCCTCCTCATTGCCTCCTCTTCCTTGCCTTCTCTTCCTTCTTCCTCTCGCCGCCGCACCTTCAAGCTACGTCGAGCACCGCGGCGACCCATCCCCGATGAGTTCCTCTTCCGTCACCCCGGTGCGATCCGGGAGTGGGGCAACTCAAAGTTCATGAAGACCACATCGACTTCCTCCACAAGAGGCGTCGGCTGCCTCGCGAGGAATTCGTGAAGGTCCGCCTCGCGCCGGAGAAAGAAATCTCGCCAGCGTCGGAGGAGGGCGAGTGGGTCGTCTTCTGCCCGCACTGCCTGCACGGCCTCGGTCTGCCGGCGAGCGGCTTCTTCTGCTCCTTCCTCGAGTTCTACGGACTCCAGCCGCACCACCTCACTCCGAACACGGTGGTGCTGCTGTCATATCGTCACTCTGTCGAAGGCTTCCTCGGCAATCCTCCCACCCTCGAGCTATGGGGGGAGTTCTTCTACACCAAGCTTGGCACCCATGTCGCCGGTGTGCCGTGTCACGACCGGTTTTCCAATAAAATGCTTATTGAGAAACCGACCTTTTGAGTCGATGCGAGGAAAAATCCTTGGTTGGTAGACAAAATCTTGATACAATAAGCACTGTAGCATTAGAATATATTACAGGGTCAAGCTGGGGTGCTCAACCATTTATTACAAACACGCCAATAATTATACATAATGGTGGATATGACACAATGGGTGGGGTGGCATACTCTTGACTCAAGGTAAAGTGGTGGTGGAATAACACGGTGGAGTGGATAATATGACTCCTACTTTGGCGGCTCATCGGCGTCAAGGTGAGGCTCGATGAATTTATTTGGGTAGCGAGCGGAAGTAACATAGTGACCAATCCAGGGTGCATACGAGACTGGTGGGATTCCTCTAGGCGTCGGACTAGCTATTGAACTCTTCATCCATAAGATCGCCTTCGTCGACATCGGCCAAATCAACAAGCGGTGAGTACTTTGGAAGTACTACATAAGACAGTTCGGACATAAGATATAACAAATGCATGCATGAATCGTCATGAGCAATAGGTTGGAAATATGCCTAGAGGCAATAATAAATTAGTTATTATTATATTTCCTTGTTCATGATAATCGTTTATTACCCATGCTATAATTGTATTGATAGGAAACTCAGATACATGTGTGGGTACATAAACAACACCATGTCCTAGTAAGCCTCTAGTTAACTAGCTCGTTGATCAAGAGATGGTTACCGTTTCGACCATGGACATTGGATGTAGTTGATAGCGGGATCACATCATTTGGAGAATGATGTGATGGACAAGACAATCCTAAGCCTAGCACAAAGATGCGTAGTTAGTATGCTAAAGCTTATCTCTTGTCAAGTATCATTTCCTTAGACCATGAGATTGTGCAACTCCGGATACCGTAGGAATGCTTTGGGTGTACCAAGCGTCTAGCGTGGCTGGGTGGCTATAAAGGTGCATTACAGGTATCTCCGAAAATGTCATTGGGTTGTACGAATTGAGGCGGGATTTGTCACTCCGGTTGACGGAGAGGTATCTGGGCCCACTTGGTAGGACATCATCATAATGTGCACAATGTGACCAAGGGGTTGATCACGGGATGATGTGTTACGGAGCAGTAAAGAGACTTGCCGATGCGAGATTGAACAAGGTATCGGGATACAAGCGATCGAATCTCGGGCAAGTACAATACCGCTAGACAAAGGGCCTGAATACGAGTTGATTGAATCCTCGACATCGTGGTTCATCCGATGAGATCATCGTGGAACATGTAGGAGCCAACATGGGTATCCAGATCCGCTGTTGGTTATTGACTAGAAACGTCTCGGTCATATGCGCATGGTTCCCGAACCCGTAGGGTCTACACACTAAAGGTTCGGTGGCGCTAGGGTTATAGGGAATAGATATACGTGGTTACGAATGTTGTTGAGTCACGGATGAGATCCCGGACGTCACGAGGAGTTCGGAATGGTCGGAGGTAAAGATTGATATATTGGATGAAGGGTTTTGGAGTCGGAAGTGCTCCGGAGGTGCGGGTGATGACCAGCATGACGAAAGGTGTTTGAGGAGCCCGGCAAGTGTTGGGGGGCTTCATGGGCCAAGGAAGGGAAAACCAGCCCACTAAGGGATGTGCGCCCCCTCACCTAGTCCCACGTGACCAGGGGTTTGGGGCGCCCCATCTGGGGTTCCCACCTCGACTTGAGGCCAAGTCACCCAAGGGAGATCCCATACTGCCACAGCCGCCCCCCCTAGGGGAAACCTAGGGCACCTCCCCCCTTTCCCCTATATATAGTGGAGGTTTTGGGGCTTCCTAACACCACGAGCCTGTCCCTCTTGGCGCAGCCCTGCCTCTCTTACTCCTCCTCTCCCGGTGCTTGGCGAAGCCTGTTTGGACTACCACGCTCCTCCATCACCACCACGCCGTTGTGCTGCTGCTGGATGGAGTCTTCCTCAACCTCTCCCTCTCTCCTTGCTGGATCAAGGCCATGGGAGGCGTCACCGGGCTGTCGTGTGTTGAGAGCGGAGGTGCCGTCCGTTCGACACTAGGATCTCCGGTGATTTGGATCACGGCGAGTCGACTCCTTCAACCCCGTTCTCTTGAAGGCTTCGCGCAGCAATCTACAAGGGTATGTAGATGCACTCTCCTTCCCCTCGTTGCTGGTTTCTCCATAGATAGATCTTGGTGATACGTGGGAAAATTTTGAATTTCTGCTCGTTCCCCAGCGATGGCATCATGAGCTAGGTCTATTGCGTAGATTCTTTGCGAGTAGAACACAAAGTAGTTGTGGGCGTTGATTTTGTTCAATATGCTTACCGTTACTAGTCAATATTGTTTGACGGTATTGTGGGATGAAGCGGCCGGACCGACCTTACGTACACTTCGTGAGGCAGGTTCCACCGGTGACATGCACTTGGTGCATAAGGTGGCTAGCGGGTGCCGTCTCTCCACTTTAGTCGGAGCGGATTCGATGAAAAGGGTCCTTATGAAGGGTAAATAGCAATTGGCATATCACGTTGTGGTTTTGCGTAGGTAAGCGTTCTTGCTAGAAACCCATAGCAGCCACGTAAAACATGCAAACAACAATTAGATGACGTCTAACTTGTTTTTGCGAGGGTATGCTATGTGATGTGATATGGCCAAGAAGAATGTGATGAATGATATGTGATGTATGAGATTGATCATGTTCTTGTAATAGGAATCACGACTTGCATGTCGATGAGTGACAACCGGCGAGAACCATAGGAGTTGTCTTAATTTATTGTATGACTGCGTGTCATTGAACAGCGCCATGTAATTACTTTACTTTATTGCTAACGGTAGCCGTAGTAGTATAAGTAATAAGTTGGCGAGACAACTTCATGGAACACGATGATGAAGATCATGATGATGGAGATCATGGTGTCATGCGGTGATAGCGATGATCATGGAGCCCGAAGATGGAGATCAAAGGAGCAATATGATATTGGCCATATCATGTCACTATTTGATTGCATGTGATGTTTATCATGATTATACATCTTATTTGCTTAGAAACGGCGGTAGTAAATAAGATGATCCCTCATTAAAATTTCAAGAAAGTGTTCCCCTAATTATGCACCGTTGCGAAAGTTAAATGCGTTTGAGCACCACGTGATGATCGGGTGTGATAGATTCTTACGTTCACATACAGCGGGTGTAAGCCAGATTTACACAGCGAAACACTTAGGTTAACTTGACAAGCCTAGCATGTACGGACATGGCCTCGGAACACAAGAGACCGAAAGGTCGAGCATGAGTCGTATGGTAGATCGATCAACATGAAGATGTTCACCGATGATGACTAGTCCGTCTCCGTGATGATCGGACACGGCCTAGTTGACTCGGATCATGTAATCACTTAGATGACTAGAGGGATGTCTATCTGAGTGGGAGTTCATGAGATGAACTTAATTATCTGAACATAGTCAAAAGATCTTTGCAAATTATGTAAATGGCTCGCGTTTTAGTTCCTTGTTTAGATATGTTCCTAGAGAAAATATAGTTGAAAGTTGACGGTAGTGATTATGCGGACAAAAGAAAGCTTATGTCCTTAATGCACGCTCGGTGTCTTTGAACCCCAAGCGTCGTCGTGGATGTTGTGAACATTGGGCGTACGTTTTGATAACTCCGTGATAGTTTAGTTAAGCGGTTTAGAGTTGAGGCACCAAAGGCGTTTTTGAAGCGTCGCGAAACATATGAGATGTTTGAGGGCTGAAATTGGGATTTCAGGCTCGTGCTTACGTCAAGAGGTATAAGACCTCCGGCGATTTTCTTAGCCTGCAAACTAAGGAGAAAAGCTCAATCGTTGAGCTTGTGCTCAGATTGTCTGAGTGCAACAATCACTTGAATCGAGTGGGAGTTGATCTTCGGATGAGATAGTGATGTTTCTCCAAAGTCATTTCCACCAAGCTGTTAGAGCTTCGTGATGAACTATAACATATCGAGGGATAGATATGATGATCCTTGAGGTATTAGCTATGTTTGACACATGAAAGTAGTAATCAGAAGGAGCATCAATTGTTGATGGTTGGTGAAACCACTAGTTTCAAGAAGGGCAAGGGCAAGAAGGATACTTCATGAAGCGGCAAATCAGCTGCTGCATCTAGTGAAGAAACCCAAGGTTGAACCCAAACCGAGACTAAGTGCTTACGTAATGAGAGGAGCAGACACCTTTGAGCAGAACCACCCTAGATACTTGGTAGATAAGAAGGCGAGGCAAAGGTCGACGAAGTATATTGGATATACATTATGTTAATGTGTACTTTACTAGTACTCCTAGTAGCACCTAGGTATTAGATGCGGTTCGGTTGCTAAGTGTTAGTAACTTCGAAATAAAAGCTACGGAATAAGTGGAGACTAGCTAAAGGTGGTGACGATATGTGTTGGAAGTGTTTCCAAGGTTGATGTGATCAAGCATCATACGCTCCCTCTACCACTGAGATTGGTGGTTGCGTTGAGCATAGACATGATTGGATTATGTCTATCATGATCTGTTATTCATTTAAGGAGAATAATGGTTACTCTGTTTATTTGAATAATACCTTCAATGGTCTTGCACCTAAAAGAATGGTTTATTGAATCTCGATCGTAGTGATACACATTTTCATGCCAAGGATATAAGATAGTAATGATAGTACCACTTACTTGTGGCACTGCCATGTAAGTCATATTGGTGTAAAACGCATGAAGAAGCTCCATGTTGATGGATCTTTGGACTCACTCGTTTTGAGAAGTTTGAGACATCGAACCATGTCTATTGGTGTATCGCATGAAGAAACTACATGCAGATGGATCATTTGGACTCACTTGATTTTGAATCACTTGAGATATGCAAATCATACCACATGGGCAAGATAGTGAAAAGCCTCGTTTTCGATAAGATGGAACAAGATAGCAACTTGTTGGAAGTAACACATTTTGATGTGTGCAGTCCAATGAGTCTTTGAGGCATCTGATGAATATCGTTATGTTCTTACTTCACAGATGATTTGAGTAGATGTTGAGTATATTTACTTGATGAAACACAAGACTGAATTATTGAAAGGTTCAAGTAATTTCAGAGTGAAGTTGAATATCTTCGTGACAAGAGGATAAAATGTCTGTTATGTGATCAAAGAGATGGATATCTGAGTTGCGAGTTTGGTACACAATTGAGAAATTGTGGAAATTCTTTCACAACTAACACCGCCTGGAACACCATAGTGTGAAGGTGTGTCCGAACATCATAGATGCACCCTATTGGATATGGGGCATACCATGATGTCTCTTATCGAATTACCACTATCGTTCATGGGTTAGGCATTAGAGACAACCACACTCACTTTAATAGGGCACCACGTAATTCCATTGAGACGACACCGTTTCAACTATGGTTTGGAGAAACCTAAATTGTCGTTTCTTAAAAGTTTGGGGCTGCGATGCTTATGTGAAAAAGTTTCTGGTTGATAAGCTCGAACCCAAAGCGGATAAAATGCATCTTCATAGGACACCCAAAACAGTTGGGTATACCTCGATCTCGATTCGGAAGCAAAAGGATTGTTTCTAGAATTAGGTCATTTCCCGAGGAAAAAGTTTCTCTCGAAAGGATTGAGTGGGAGGATGGTGGAGACTTGATGAGCTTATTGAACCGTCACTTTAACTAGTGTGTAGCAGGGCACAGGAAGTTGTTCTGTGGCGCCTACACCAATTGAAGTAGAAGCTTATGATAGTGATCATGAAGTTTTGGATCAAGTCACTAGCATTACATCGTGGGGTGACAAGGATCGTACTACTTGAGTGGTGCAGTAATCCTGTCTTGAAGGTCATGTTGCTAGACAACAATGAACCTACGAGCTATGGAGAAGCGATGGTGGGCCCAAATTCCGACAATTGGTTAGAAGCCATGAAATCCGAGATAGGATCCATGTATCCGAACAAAGCATGGACTTTGGTGGACTTGCCCGATGATCGGCAAGCCATTGAGATAAATGGATCTTTAAGAAGAAGACGGATAAGGACGGTAATGTCACCGTCTATGAAGCTGGACTTGTGGCGAAGAGTTTTTCACAAGTTCAAGGAGTTGACTACGATGAGATATTCTCATCCGTGGCGATGCTTAAGTCCGTAGGAATCATGTTAGCATTAGCTACATTTATGAAATCTGGCAGATGGATGTCAAAACGAGTTTCCTTACCAGTCTTCGTAAGGAAAGGTTGTATGTGATACAATCGAGAAAGTTTTTGTCGATCCTAAGGATGCTAAAAGGTATCTGGCTCGGCGATCCTTCTAAGGACTAGAGTAAGCATCTCGGAGTTGGAATGTGCGCTTTGATGAGATGATCAAAGATTTTGGGTTTATACAAAGTTTATGAGAAACTTGTATTTCCAAAGAAGTGAGTGGGAGCACTATAAATTTCGATGAGTATATGTTGTTGACATATTGTTGATCGAAATGATGTAGAAATTCTGGAAAGCATATGAGGGTTATTTGAAGGTGTTTTCAATAGAAACCTGGATTAAGCTACTTAAACATTGAGCATCAAGATCTATAAGGATAGATCAAAAATGCTTAATGGTACTTTCAAATGAGCACATACCTTGAGATAATCTTGAAGGTGTTCAAGATGGATCGATTAAAGAAGGAGTTCTTGCACGAGTTGTAAGGTATGAAGTTAAGAGTTAAAGCTCGACCACGGCGGAGAGAGAAAGGATGAAGGTCGTCCCCTATGCTTCAGACGGCTCTATAGTATGATATGTTGTGTACCGCACCGGAAGTGTGCCTTGCCATGAGTCAGTCAAGGGGTACAAGAATGATCTAGGAATGGATCATTGGACAGCGGTCAAAATTGTCCTTGCAGCAAATAAGGACATGTTTCTCGATTATGGAGGTGATAAAGAGTTCGGCGTAAAGGGTTACGTCGATGCAAGCTTTAACACCTATCTGAATGACTCTTAGTAGAAAACCGGATACGTATAGTGGAGCAACCATTTGGAATAGCTCCAAGTGGAGCGTGGAAGCAGAATTTACAATATGACCTAGAGATTTGCGAAGTACATACGGATCTGAATATTGCAGACCCGTTGACTACAACCTCTCTCACAAGCATAACATGATCAAACCCAGAACTCAATGAGTGTTAATCACATAGTGATGTGAACTAGATTATTGATTCTAGTAAACTCTTTGGATGTTGGTCACATGGCGATGTGACCTGTGAGTGTTAATCACATGGCGATGTGAACTAGATTATTGACTCTAGTGCAAGTGGGAGACTGTTGGAAATATGCCCTAGAGGCAATAATAAATTAGTTATTATTATATTTCCTTGTTCATGATAATCGTTTATTACCCATGCTATAATTGTATTGATAGGAAACTCAGATACATGTGTGGTTACATAAACAACACCATGTCCTAGTAAGCCTCTAGTGACTAGCTCGTTGATCAAGAGATGGTTCTTGTTTCGACCATGGACATTGGATGTCGGTGATAGCGGGATCACATCATTTGGAGAATGATGTGATGGACAAGACAATCCTAAGCCTAGCACAAAGATCATAGTTAGTATGCTAAAGCTTTTCTAATGTCAAGTATCATTTCCTTAGACCATGAGATTGTGCAACTCCGGATACCGTAGGAATGCTTTGGGTGTACCAAGCGTCCTGGCAATGGCGGGTGGCTATAAGCGTGCATTACAGGTATCTCCGAAAATGTCATTGGGTTGTACGAATCGAGACTAGGATTTGTCACTC
The DNA here is from genome assembly GCA_021605205.1 of Aegilops longissima. Taxonomy (NCBI): domain Eukaryota; kingdom Viridiplantae; phylum Streptophyta; class Magnoliopsida; order Poales; family Poaceae; genus Aegilops; species Aegilops longissima. The sequence goes on from JAHIAM010000619.1 coordinate 76,857, forward strand.
CTGTTGACGGAGAGGTATCTGGGCCCACTCGATAGGACATCATCATAATGTGCACAATGTGACCAAGGGGTTGATCACGGGATGATGTGTTACGGGCAGTAAAGAGACTTGCGATGTGAGATTGAACAAGGTATCGGGATACCGATGATCGAATCTCGGGCAAGTACAATATCGCTAGACAAAGGGAATTGAATACGGGATTGATTGAATCCTCGACATCGTGGTTCATCCGATGAGATCATCGTGGAACATGTAGGAGCCAACATGGGTATCCAGATCCGCTGTTGGTTATTGACGAAGACGTCTGGTCATGTCCACATGGTTCCCGAACCGTAAGTCTACACATAATGTTCGGTGGCGCTAGGGTTATAGGGAATAGATATCGTGGTTACGAATGTTGTTGGTCCGGATGAGATCCGGACATCACGAGGAGTTAGGAATGGTCGTAGGTAAAGATTGATATATTGGGCGAAGGGTTTTGGAGTCGGAAGTGTTCGGAGTGCGGGTGATGACCAGCATGACGAAAGGTGTTTGGTAGCCCGGCAAGTGTTGGTGGGCTTCATGGGCCAAGGCAGGGGCAAACCAGCCCACTAAGGGATTGTGCGGCCTGACCTATTCCACGTGACCCGGGGGTTTGGGCGCCCCATCTAGGGTTCCCACCTCGGCTTGGGGCCAAGTCACCCAAGGGAGATCCCATCTGCCTGGCCGCCGCCCCCCTAGGGAAACCTAGGCGCCTCCCTCCCTTTCCCCTATATATAGTGGAGGTTTTGGGGCTGCCTAACACCGAGAGCCTCTCCCTCTTGGCGCAGCCCTGCCTCTCTTACTCCTCCTCTCCCGCGGTGCTTGGCGAAGCCCTGCTGGACTACCACGCTCCTCCATCACCACCACGCCGTTGTGCTGCTGCTGGATGGAGTCTTACTCAACCTCTCCCTCTCTCCTTGCTGGATCAAGGCATGGGAGACGTCAGCGGGCTGTACGTGTGTTGAACACGGAGGTGCCATCCGTTCGACACTAGGATCTCCGGTGATTTGGATCACGACGAGTACGACTCCTTCAACCCCGTTCTCTTGAATGCTTCCGCTTAGCGATCTACAAGGGTATGTAGATGCACTCTCCTTCCCCTCGTTGCTGGTTTCTCCATAGATAGATCTTGGTGACACGTAGGAAAATTTTGAATTTCTGCTACGTTCCCCAACACAATAAGTAATGTACATTCAAATGATGAACTTGCACAACATTATTTAGTAATAAGGAAGTTAGGCGGTAGTAAAAATAACTGAAAACCAATCGGGTGTATGAAGCGACGCCTCGAAGGGTGAACAAATAAATAAATCGTGGCACAGCCGGGTGTCTGAGCGACACCACATAAAGGGCTTATATTGAAAATAAGAGACATCGTGCCGCGGTCGGGCGTCAGGCGACATCACGAAAGGGCTTATATTGAAAGTAAATAACAACAATGCATGATCGGACGTCGGGCGACATCGCGAAAGGGCTTATACCAAAAGTAAATGATAACAATGCATAATCGAATGCGGCGACATCGCGAAAGGGCTTATATCAAAGTAAATAATAACAATGCATGATCGGACGTCGGCGACATCGCGAAAGGGCTTATATCAAGTAAGTAATAACAATGCCACGGTCGGACGTCGGCGACATCGCGAAAGGGCTTGAAATTCACTTTTCATATCTGTTAACTTGCAAGAAATAGTGCTCATAGGAAAATATTCAACACATGATAATAAGCGGGTTAGTTCATCCACGAAATAAACATTTAATCGGACTTAACACTCATGTAGTTCTCCGGAGTTTACATCACGAGGCGACACTTGACAAGATAAGATGAACGATGCTTGGACATGGCTAAGATGATTTCAAGGATTTTTGACTCTGCGAGTTTGTACTAAATTACCCACACCAATGGTTCCGTAGTCACGAGGACTAGTTCCGTTCTGATATTGGAGAAACACATCTAACGATACACACCTATCCCACCTTACGTTGCCGGGAATCACCCTAAACAGCGTTCAAGAAAAACTTTGAGGCAGGGAGATCACAATCTCGAATAGCATGGGATCAAATTTATATCTGGCGCTCTAAGGGTGCCCCCTCTCGGCCCCAACGGAAACACCCATGCCCCTGACGGATGATAGGCTTTAATCCAGGGCCATGGAACCCTCATCACAGCCTCTCGATTTGGTGTGTACCGGAAAGCGGTTTGCAACTTACTAAGCCGTATCCCTTACGGAAAACATGTGGTAATACGGAAAGGGAAAGCGGATGAGGGCTGGACTGATCCATGTTGGCCTTTGGGTCAGCAGTGCAGCATAAAGGCGGCATGCTACAACACTGCCATCTTACCCATTCTCATGCCATCTCATGGCCATGCAAACTCATATCCAACAACTTATGGATTATCGAAATTCACTTGCCTCAACTTTGCATGTAATATAACCTTCGTTGAGATTCTCCAAAAACATGCCATGGGACTACTTAATGCAAACGTGCCAAGACACTCATCATATCAAAGGTTCAAACATGCTTGCCTGGTTGGAGTAGTCGGAGCCTAGCTCGGTGAAGTTCGCGGTTCGTCACCTCCTCCGGTATCTACGGTATCTGAAATACCGCACTATCGTAAATACCGTGAGGTGCACAAAAATAGTCCAAATATTTTTCGAATAAATCTGATAAAAAATTAGACAAAATTTTAAAGAGGACAGAAAAAGAATCAATCAAAATCCTTTTCTGTTTAAAAGTTATAAGTGTTTTGGTCAAGGACCTTTACGTAATAAACGAAACTTCCGAGGCTAGCGAAAAGTCGAGCGATTCAATTTGAAGCGCATTTTGCGAATCGCTTCGAGCAGTTCGTTTAAAAGAAATGAGAGACTAACGGTAGGTCCCACCGCTTGAGATTGAAATTTCAAGCGGGGAGGCAGGCTTGTCGGCGCGAGGCTGCAGTGGGCCGTGGCGATCCTGGCGAGTAGGGGATCGGGTGGTACCTCCGTGCTCGATTGCATCCTTCAGCGTCGGTGGGTGGTGGTGGTGGTGGCCGCCGAGCACCACGTCGATGGTTGACCCTTGCTCCGGCGGCGGTTTGGGTGGAGTTGGATCTCGCGGAGAGTCTGCGAAGGGCAAATTGAAGTGGGGTTAGACTTACGGGTGCTCGAGGGGTTCTTGTGAGGTTTGGGTGCGGGGGCGGCCTCCTTTGGAGTGAATCAAGGTGGAGGCCGGCGGAATGGGCGGCCTGAGTTGGGGAGAGACCTCCTCGAGGTCCTCCTAGTGGCCTAGCGAGTGTTGGTGAGGTGCAGAGGTGGTGCGTGCTCGAGGCGAGCTCGGGGCCCCTTTATAAGCGACCGAGGTGATGGCCGTGAGCGGAGTTCTCCGGCGAAAATTCTGGCCGAGGCTTAGTCGGGGTGGTTTAGTGGTTGGCGTCATCGTGGAGGTCCTTGGCTCCGTTTAGGCACTAAGCGAGCTTGGATTAAACTTTGGGGTGGGTTCGGCCAGGCAGGCGGCCTTGAGCCCGTCGGCGGCGAAGGTGTGTGTCGGTGTCAAAACCGGCGGATCTCGGGTAGGGGTCCCGAACTGTGCGTCTAAGCGGATGGTAACAGGAGACAAGGGACACAATGTTTTACCCAGGTTGGGCCCTCTCAATGGAGGTAGTACCCTACTCTGCTTGATTAATATTGATGATATGGGTAGTACAAGAGTAGATCTACCACGAGATCAAGGAGCCTAAACCCTAGAAGCTAGTCTATGGTATGATTGCTGTTTATTGTATGTCATCGACTAGCTTTGGCCTGGTTTATATAATGCACGAGGCCTAGGATAACAAAGTCCTAACCCGAATCGCGGTGGGGAGGAGTCCTTGTCTTGATCGCCAAGTCTTGTGGAATCTTCCTTGTATCGGCAACTGTCGGACTGGCCCATGAGTATATGGCCATGGGGATCCTCGGCCCAATCAAGCTGATCGGGAGGCAGCGTGGTGAGTACCCCTAGTCGAGGACACCGTCGATAGCCCCTGAACCGGTCTTCAAGTTGGGGCGCTCCTCGATTCTTCGAACTGTTCTTCACTTGATTCGTCGGTCTTGAAAACTGGTTCAACAAATCTTCTCATCTTGATCTTGAGGATCGCCTAAGTGCATCTGATGAGTTTACGTTGGGTATCCGAGGCCCTTTAATTTCGGCCTTTATCAATGCCTTGTTATTTTATTCCACACCTCGGGGTTGTAGTTGTTCCGGCGGCAGCGTCCTCTTGCGTCCGAGCTCCAGCGCGGACTGCATTGAGTATCTTTGCAGCGAGCACCAGCGCGGACGCTTCCTAGCTCTAACACGGAATGTATCCGAGCTCCAACGCGGACTTTATCCGAGCTCCAACGCGGACTGTATCCGAGCTCCACGCGGACTATGTCCGAGCTCCACGCCGGACTATGTGTCCGAGCTCAACGCCGGACTATGTATCGAGGTGTAAGTAAATCACCTTGGTTCAAAAGAAGTTTGAAGGAGTTTAGCCTAGATTAATGCGGAAATGCCCTCTGTGGAGCCAGCCACTAGCGTCAGAGCTTTATGCGGATTGCTTCGGTGGTGCACCACCCGAGCGATGGGCGATTTTGTCAATATTTTTATTGGTGCAATTTATTCTCTGCCGAGATACATAGGAAGTAGCCCTCAAGGTGGGTATCGGTCTAAAACCGAGATGCACATGAAGGATGACATAAGACCGCTGATCCCGTGGCGCGACACCAGGTTGATTTGCAAAATCGGTCGAGGATCAAGTCCTAGCTCGGCAGAATACTTGGGACACAAAAGCGGCGTGCTCAGTCCTCAAGAATCAGGTTGGGTGCGGCCGACCAAGCGAGATCAAAATCTCCTCGAAGCTGTATTGCACTTAAAATTTTCTACATAGAACAGGCAATGGAGTAGCCCCCGAGACACTGGTCGGGTGGCAACACCAGATCAGGGGATTGATGTTCCCCTTTAAGATTTGTAAATAATAAGCCCGAAGCCCAGTAGCCCCCGAGCCTTAATGCGGGCACGGGTGGCCGAATTAAGGATCGATATCCATAGTAAAATCAAAAATTATGTGTAATGACTCAATGTATTCAAGTACTTTCGTCATTAATGCTCGGATCCGCATTGTACAAAAATTTGTTGGTGACCATCGGCTTCAACCTCCTCGGCGATGGCAGGAGTGTTTAATCCTACTTTATAAAGCCTTTATGAGGGCAAAGATTTATGACAAACAAGGCAATCTAGCCATACGGTTTTATAAACAAAATGCAGAGAGAGATATGTTATATTACTGTTTAATGAAGAAATGTCTTCAAAGAAAATAGTCCGCTATCGGTTCCTTTCTTTGGGTTGTCATGCTAAGCATGATCATGAAACCTCAGCTCAATGTAAGAGCAAAATATTGAGGATTTAGTTTGGGAGGCGAGTTACTAGCCCCGGTAGTGTTGGCTGACGATCGAGGTCAAGCGGAAACACTTGACCAATGTTATGAATGGCCCGTCATTTAATATAGTCATCGGATCGCTGACCAGTTTACACCTATTGTATTTGTCGGTTTGACTTTCTCCAGAGGTGCTTGGACCATGTGATTTGGAAGCACAATCGCGATGGTTCTCCTTTGCACACCTAGCGAACAAAGCGGAACATAGGAGGCAAGCGGGGCGGGTAACTCAACTATTGACCGAAGACACAATTGAAACTGATGCATATATAGAAATATCCGAGAATGTTTTGCGAATCTCTAAAGGTGTCGGCGTTGCCTTTGCGAGACTTGTGCTGAAAACACACAAATAGTTAAAAAGTGCCAAAAGCTTGGAAAACTAAAAAGCGTCGGTAAAAACATGGCGTCGAACAAGATCAAGTGTTGGTGCCAATCCGAAAATTGGACTTTAGAAAAAAAAGTGCTTACTGCCGTGCTTTAACATGACACATCCTATCGCAAGACTTCAAGCGGGTTAGCCTCGACTTGGTCTCCCATCCGGCGGAGTACTTCTCATTAGGCCAGTTTAGAAAACTAAACTCTAGCGGTTTTGAGAGAAATTAGGCTCCCGGCTAGTGACCGCACACTCGTGTCGAAAAAAGGAGTGATGAATAAAAAACTTTTAGCGACTAAGAAGAAAAACACTTAGTATAAAAGCGGCTCAAATAAACATAAGAGCCCCCAAGTGACTTAGGTAAAGTTGACTATATAATGTAAGGTGACATGTAAAATGCCTTCTAGCGGATTGTAGATCGTTTGTCGTAGCGGACCTTTTAAGCTTCAACCTCTGGACCCAATAGTCGGGTGTGTCGAATACCCTCAGCGGTTATAAAAACCGGGGCATGCGTGGAGACCAGGCGTAGGGGTCATTAGTGCTTTATCAGACAAGTGCCCAACTAGTTATGTTATATTACATGGTTAGTAAGAAACATCTTCTAGGGAGAATAGTTCCGTTAAGGGTTCCTTTCCCTGGGATGCTTGCCCTAAAGTGCATGTCTAGACTTCGAAAAGAGCAGAAAAACATCTGGGGGCAGGTAAATGAATAGGTAAGAAATCATCTTTTAGTTCACCGACCGAGTATTCCCTTAAGAACATTAGCTTTCGGCTTCACCCAGTCTGAGGTACACATCCGGCTGACTCGGCAGTAACAATCGCAGAGGTGCTCCCTTTACCACCAAGCCGAACAATCGGGAACGTAGGGGTAAGCACAGGAGCCAGGCAACCCAGCTTGGCTAAAACTTAAGTCATATCGATGCATATAATGGTGAATAAAAGGTACATGTGGAAGTGTGACACATGTGTTGGTGAAAAGCCCAAATTAATAAGCTTACTGTTAAAGAAGCCCCGAATATAATGGTAGCGGGTGTAGCGTCAAGTGTCTTGAACAAAGTTTTGACACGAAAAATTTTTACAAGCAACTTTTTCCAAAAAGTATAATGCTTAGTCAACGAACACAAATTAGAAATTTAAAACTTTGAGCATGAAGGCAACTTAGCTGGTTAATGTGTTCGGTATTGGCGACCGCAGTCACGAGCTTGATCGGGACAAGGTTCCATCCCCAAGCCGTTCCAGGGTGTGAACAAAAGCTCGGCACTCGAAGTGGTGACATAGCCTTGTCAATGCAGGATGGCGAGTGATGCGAAGTCCCTGCATGGGATAATGAAGTGTTGTGAATCCCCGTCCGGCGAGGTGGCGCCAAAGGATATAGTCGGGCTGGATCATTTTCTGTGCACAAAAATAGTGCAGACCGGGATAATAGTAATAATAAAATTAAAAAATGTTGCATAATAAATAATTTATGCAAAGTGGGTAATAAAAGAAATATGGCTGGCGCGAAGTCAATGTCAATGCAGGTCATGGCGTGGTCGATGCCGGCTTGATGAAAGCGACCGTGCGGCGATGCGGTATGCCGCTCCGTGTAATCCGTGGGGCAGCGATGTTGGTGATGATTTATCGCCCGTGATGCGGACTCTTGTTACGACTTGCCGAGATGATGATCCGAAGAAGTTGAGCTCGGCTCAACAAAGTGACAACGATGCCTAAGCGTGGAGTCGGCGGCCGTGGAGCAATATTGACGGACTGGTTTGACACCAGCATGATGTTGTAGATCATGTTCAAAAGATTTTAAAGTTAGTGGGGTGTGTTGGGATCAAAACACAACACCCCATACAAAACTTCCTCAAAAGGATGTCGAAATCCCGTTGATAAAAAGACGAACTCGGGTCGATTCGTTTCGTGCGAAAACAGATCCGAAAAGTGATGCACTAATCGGAAGGTTCCGGAGTTTGGGCGGTCGGATCGAGCTGAAATTTTGAGGGTGGTAGATATAAGAATTCCGCAGCCGATCAGCGGTCGGATCTTCAAGGAAGTCGAGCTAGAATCTGGACACCACGCCCTAAACTCGTCCGGTTCTCGTCCAGATTCAATGCGGCTCCGGTATATCGGAGATTGCGGAGATTCCTCCATCGGAACTCGGCGAAATTTTCCAGGGTTGTTGTAGACTCAATTCGCATAATTCCACGAAGCAATCGTTAAAGCGGCGCTTGAGGCGAAGGCGGCGGACACAAGTCCGCTGTCGGAAAAAGCAATCTGATGCGCCCGGGTAATGTTGGCGTTGAGCCCGGGCTTCTGGATGGTTCCTCTATGATCTTGATAGAGATCGGAGTTAATGTTGATGAAGGCCCTCATCCGAACATGACGATTGGAGATAGGGTGGAGTCCTTGGTCGAACCAAGGTGACTAGTCGAGCTGGTGACGAAGACGCCGAAGTCGCAGTTGATCTGCAGGCGAGCCATCAACCCTACTTTCGATGTCACAGCGGAACTCTCAATGAAAGCACCAATGTCGGTGTCAAAACTGGCGGATCTCGGGTAGGAGGTCCCGAACTGTACGTCTAGGCGGATGGTAACAGGAGACAAGGGACACGATGTTTTTACCCAGGTTCGGGCCCTCTCGATGGAGGTAATACCCTACTCCTGCTTGATAAATATTGATGATATGGGTAGTACAAGAGTAGATCTACCACGAGATCAAGGAGGCTAAACCCTAAAAGCTAGCCTATGGTATGATTGCTGTTTATTGTATATCCGATCGACTAGCTTTGGCCTGGTTTATATAATGCAGAGAGGCCTAGGATAACAAAGTCCTAGCCCGAATCGCCCGGTGGGGAGAGTCCTTGTCTTGATCGCCAAGTCTTGTGGAATCTTCCTTGTATCGGCAAGCTGTCGGGACTGGCCCATGAGTATATAGCCATGGGATCCTCGGCCCAATCAAGCGATCGGGAGGCAGCGTGGTGAGTACCCCTAGTCCGAGGACACCGTCAGCGTGCCACTGTGCTTGCGAGGCCACGGCAGCAGTGCAGCGTGATAGTCTTGTTGGCATGCATGAGCCTGCGGAGGCTAGGGAGCAATAGGCGGCGCCAGGTGGCGTGGCGTGGCGGGCTCGGGCCTCGCTGGCCCCCACAGGTGGCGCAGCCACCGCGAAAATGCCAACGCCCGGCCGAGGCTCGCCGCCACCGATCTGCACCCGTCCAAGGGGCGTGCGGCCTTCAGCTAGGGAGGAGGGCCGTGCGCAGCAGCACTGCAGGCGCCTTGTTGACAGTGTGAGAACTACGGCGAAGAAGCAGCTGAACTTTACAGAATCTCTGAATTCTCTGAAAGTGCAAAAGTACTTGATCTTGACCAAGTGTTCGACATAATGATTTTGGTATGTGGGAGGTTCTCCTTGAGCTGATTTTTGGTGGGGTGGCCTCTCATTGCAACTGGGGGTTGCCTGAATTTTGGTGGAATTTTTGGAGAAGAGGAGATATGAATTTCACCAAATTTGATAAATCTGGTCCAAACTTGCAGAAGCTGAAACTTGAAAATTTTGAAAATAAGAAGAGTGGATCTTGATGGTTCTAGGTTGTGGGTGCTAGGGACTATCCAGAGGAGTTGGTTTGAGATCAAAGTTCAAAGGCAATTAGGTACTTTCTTTGCAAATCACCTAGGCTCAAAATAATGGACATAATTGTTTTGGGGAAAGAAATAAATGAAATAAAATCCAAAAATGAGTTGGACTTGTTGGGACAGAATATTTGGATTGCCCCAAAGTGGAAGGAGGGGTTTTGAAAGGATTTACCACAAGAGGCATGGTAAAACCATGGGTGGTTTCAATATAAGAAGACCCAAGACTCGGGGTTTTCTTTTAAAAGAAAATAAATTCAAAATTAAATTTGAGAAGGGAAAAGCGGAAGAAAGGTTTTTAATAACCAACACCAGGGTTGAAAAAGATGCCAAAATAAAATCCTTTGCCAAAGGGGAAAATTTTGAGAGAGTGATTTTTGGAAGGGTTTAAATGACCTTCTTCAAAACCAACAAAGTTTTTGATGAAAACCAACTAAATTTTTTTGTAGTGTCACAACACCTACCCCCTTAGGAAAAATCTCGTCCCTGAGATTTCTGCTGATCCTAAAATAAATGTGGGTGCTCTGTCCGAAGAAAATCCTCCCTTTCCCAAGTGGCTTCACTCTCGGTGTGATTTCTCCACTGAACTCTGAAAAACTTGATGGTTTTCTGTCGGGTCCTCCTTTCAGACTCCTCCAAGATTTTTATTGGATGTTCCCGATATGTGAGGTCTGGCTGCACGTCAAGGTTTTCATGGGATACCTGCTTCTCTGGGTTGCTTACGCACTTCCTCAACTGCGAGACATGGAACACATCGTGGACGTCGGATAAATCTTGAGTAAGTCTAGCGGTGAGCTACCGTGCCTCTCCGTGCCACTATGCGAGAATGGTCCGATGAATCTTGGTGCTAGCTTCCCTTAATCTTGAATCGTTGCGGCCCCTCATAGGAGATACGTAGGTACACAAACTCACGGGTTCAAAATTGACTCCCGATGTTTTTGATCGTAATAACTCTTACATCGACTTTGGGCTGTCTTGAGTCGATCCTAATCACTTGACTTTATCTTGACCTCCTTGAGCATATCGGGCGAAGATATGGCTGTCCCAGTTTCGACCAATTTAGCGGTGTCGACATCTCCGCCGTACAAAGCCTCAAATGGTGCCATTTGCAGGCTGGCTTGGTGCTGTTGTTGTATCACGAACTCTGCGTATGGTAGCTTTCTTCCCAACTGGTCCCATAGGTGAGGACACATGCTCTTAGCATGTCTTCTAGAATTTAGTTTCTGGCGTTCGGTCTGTCCATCGATGCAGGGGTGGTATCTTGATCTTGAGCATGGTTGAGTTCCCGAGCTTGTTGTAAGTGATCCCAAAATCGGAGACAAATTAAGTGCCTGTCGATAATATTGTCTTTGGAACTCCATGTAAGCGACGATGCGGGAGAGATAAAGCACAGCAAGCTTCGAGTGGTGTGGGTTGTCTTCACGGGGATGAAGTGTGCTACTTTAGTCGATCTATCGGTGATGACCCATATGGCATCATTTCCGTGCCGTGACGAGGTAGCCAACAATAAAATCCATTCCAATCTCGTCCCATTTCCACTCGGGTATTTTATTTGGCTGCAAAAGTCCGGCGGTTTACGGTGCTTTCGGCCTTGATCGTTGAAAAGAGTCACAACATCGATGAGCGTGGCTATGTCCCTTTTAGACCGTGCCACCAATTTTTTCCTGAATATCCTTGTACATTTTGTCCTCGGGATGGATTGAATACTGAGGCGGTGTGGCCTTCAGCTAAGATCTGCTGTTTAAGGTCCTTGATATTTGAGTGCATAAAGTCTATTTCCGTACCACAATATTCCCTGTTAAATCGATAATGAATTACGAGGCCTTGCCCAAACTCACTTTCCGTTTAATGCCTTCAATCTTGGGGTGTCCATGCTGAGCCTCTTCAATCTTTTCTATCAAGGTAGGCTGCATTTCTAAATTCGATATCTGCCTTGGTAACTACTGACAAGTTGAGTTTAGCAAACTCCTGCGAAATTCAGGTCTCAGGTGTGGTAGGTTGTCGTCGTTTGGGCTATGGTTCCGACTTAGAGCGTCTGCCACTACATTTGCTTTTCCTGGATGGTAGTGGATTCCAACGTCATAATCCTTCACTAATTCCTACCAGCGTCGTTGCCGTAAATTTAGTTCTGGTTGTGTGAAAATATACTTGAGGCTCTTATGGTCAGTGTATATTTCACAATGATTTCAAGTAAAAGTGTCTCCATTCCTTGAGTGCATGAATAAGCTGCTGCTAACTCCAGGTCATGAGTAGGATAATTTTCCTCATGCTTGCGAAGTTATGCGGAGACATATCGACTACCTTGCCTTCTTGCATCAACACGCATCGAGGCCCTTAGGGATCGTCACAACACCTCAAAATTCTTGTGTATATGCGGTACAATTAATCTGGTCTTGTCGTTAATTTCCTTTTAATTCTTGGAAACTTTCCTGCAAGCTTCCGTCCATTCAAACTTCTTGTCTTTCTTGAGTAGCTGCGTCATTGGCTTTGCTATGGTGGAGAATTCTTCAATAAATCTTGGTAGTATCCTGCCATTCCCAAGAAACTTAAATGCGTCCGTTCTGTTGGTGGTGGTTTCCGACCAAATCTGACCTTGACTTTCGGGTCTCGGCAATACCCTCTTAGGTTAGTATGTACAATTGATGTTTCTGAGTTCCCCTAGTACAATTCGGAGATGTTCAGCGTGCTCTTACGGTGTCTTGGGTATATCAGAATATAAATCGATAAATACCACAACAAACTTGTCCATAAACTTCATAAATACTTTGTTCATGAGGTGAAAAAAATATGCGAAGGCGTTCGTTAGTCCAAATGGCATTACGGTGAACTCATATAATCCGTGTCTGGAGGTGAATGCCGTCTTGGGAATATCTTACATTAGTACTTTTAGCGATGGTATCCCGACCTCAAGTCAATTTTGAGAATACCTTGGCACTGGCGAGCTGATCAAATAAATCATTTATCCGTGGCATCGGGTATTTGTTCTTGATTGTGACCATGTTAAGCGCTTCGATAGTGTATACAAAATCTCGGTGTTCCATCCTTCTTTTTGGCAAATAAAATTGGTGAACCCCAAGGTGAGAGCTAGCTCGTATATATCCTTTGTCCGATAATCCTTTTATTTGCTTCTTGGTTCTACCAATTCGGATGGTGCCATTACGTATGGTTTCTTGTATATGAGGCGGTTCGGTGCTAGCTCAATGCTGAATTCTATCTCTTGAGTGCAGTGGCATGCACAGTAGTTCTGCGGAGTATCGTGCGGAAATTCACACTCTCTGGAACCTTGCTTAATTCAGAAATATCCACCTTGTTCAATCTTGGTTGCGGGATATTTTTCTTTCTTTGGCGAAACTTTTATTGTCCTCCCGTGGTGGTGGGTGAGAATTACGTTCGGTTGAAGCGATCAATAAAACCTTTGTTGGTGGTTAACCAATCCATCCCTAAGATGACATCCGTCCTTTATTTTCCAATACAATAAGATTGGCGTGAAACTTCAACCCTTCAAACTCAATAACCACACCTTGGCAATAACTCGGGTAACTTGCTTAATCGGGGGACTTGGCGATGATAGATTTTTCAAGGGAAGCATCGAAAAATTATTTTGCAAGGCAAAACTTTTGAAATGAATGAGTGAAGCTCGAATCAAACAAAACCATGGCAGGTATTGTGTTGGCGAGGAGCGTGCAGTATGATATCGGGGCATTACGTGGTTCCTCTTTGGTCACGTGGTTCAGATGACCCTTCTGTGGTTGTTATTTGGGTTGAAATTGTTGCGCTTTGGCGTCGAATTATTGCCTCCGTTGTTCGGCTTTGGGGTCGAGTTCCTTGGCTTGGGCTTTGCTTGGCCTAGTGCCCTTCTTCTCCTAAGCATAGCAAATGCGCTTTGGCGGTATGTGACCTCCTTGTCCCTTGCATGGAAATTCTTGATTGGGCGTGAGACGTTTGTCGTGGGTTTGGGTGTCCCACCTTTCTGAAAATCTGTCTTGCTGCGATGGTTGAGAGCATGATTAGTCTGGTCCCTTTTTCTCTTGCGGAAATCTTCCAAGCCGCGTCTCTCATTTTCCAAGGTAATGGCCTTATCCACTAGCGTTTTAAAATCTGGGAAGGTGTGCACAACCAGCTGGCATTTAAGCGCGGGCGCCAGACCGTCTAGAAATGTTTCCATCTTCTTGCTTTCAGACATATGCTCCTCGTTGGCGCAGCGAGACAACAGAGTAAACTGACTGTTGTATTCTGACACCGTCATGGTCCTTTGCTTGAGGTCGTCAAATTCTCTCTTTTTGATCCTCATAAGACTTTTAGGAATATGTGCTCCACGAAAGCCTTCTTTGAACTCCTCCCAGGTTATATTATTTTCGTTGGGGTGCATGTGTAGGAAATTTTCCCACCACGATGCAGCTGCTCCAGTGAGATAGTGCGGTGCATATAGCACTTTCTCAAGATCTGAGCACTGGGCAATAATTAATTTTCTTTCCATGTCTTGAAGCCAGTCCTCGGCTTCAAGAGGTTTGTCAGTATGTGAAAATGTTTGGGGACGCGTCTTACATAGCTCGAGATAATTTTGATTGCTGCGATACTGTCACGGTGATTTCCTATATTTATGACTTGGTTCATCATTTCTGATGTTGTTGCTGACTTTGCTCATAAAGGCGGTATATTTGGGAAAGTGCTGTTTCCTGTCCTGTTGACTTGACGCCTCTGTCTTGAAATTATTTGCTTGGTTGTGTGCCATAATTTTGCTCTGGCGGAGTTGGCATGGAGTGCATCCAGGGCGAGACATTGTTCACTCTGGGGATATATTTTGTAAAACTCATAAGAAAAGAAATTGAGTGTAAAAGTCTAAATTCACGAAGGCGGAAAAAGTCTTAAATGCTCCAAGATTTTCAAGAGAATAAGCGTTTGCATGCGGAGAAGGACTGCTCATTACATATCTTACCGCATAGCAGTAATTATACAATACATCACTCGGGATATCGTACATATACGACATGTTATTAGGCTAGTGCACTCCTCCGGTTCCTACATGATGCGCAAACAAGCTACTTCTCACAGCCTATGTACATATAAACATATCGTACAAGTAAATTTTGTCGCATGGCAGCTAAGCGTGCTCGATCGGAGATGGTAAGGATTTCCCTTGGCCTGCCGAGGTGGCCTTGATGAGGCTGGGGACTCAACCTCCTCCTCGCTAATAGGCTCGGGCGTGAAGTGCTGCGCTGAGTTGGTGGAGCTGGCGCCCTATCTTGGGACAACCTGAACAGGAGTGGGCGCAAGGGGTGGTGCGAGCAGGCTGGAGTAGGTGCAATGACTTGGTTGAACTCCTCGGTGAGTGCCTTGGCGACGAGTAGTGGCGAGTAGTAGGTGCAAAAGATGCCGATGTGAGGCGAAAGTCGGTGGCGGTGCGGTGTCAGGAGCTCCCTCTGTTGGCGGCACAGCCATGGGCCTGAAGTCCATCGAGCAACCACAAGGACATCCACCAGGTTGCCGAAGGCTGCCTCGAGCCGGAGATACTCGATAAGCATCTCAAAAGCCTCGTCTCGTTCTCCTCTAGGGCAAGAGAACGCGTAGTGACAGGTGTATGGCACATGACATGGAGGGTAGCCGTAACGACGAGTCTTCATCGAAGGAAGGACATCCCTGAGATGAGCTATCGCCTCACGGGCTGCCATCTGCATCGCATGCTTCTCCGTAGGCATGGCTCTCCCCAAGAACCAGAAACGGCGTAACTCAACACGCCCTCTGTCGGTGTCAAAACCGGCGGATCTCGGGTAGGGGTCCCGAACTATGCGTCTAGGCGGATGGTAACAGGAGACAAGGGACACGATGTTTTACCCGAGTTGGGCCCTCTTGATGGAGGTAAAACCCTACGTCTGCTCGATTGATATTGATATTGTGGATGTTTACAAGAGTGGATCTACCACGAGATCAAGGAGGCTAAACCCTAGAAGCTAGCCTATGGTATGATTGTAAGGGTTGTTGATGTTGATCGTGATCCTACGGACTAGAGCCATCCGGTTTATATAGACACGGAGAGGGCTAGGGTTACATAGAGTCGGTTACAATGGTAGGAGATCAACATATCCATATCGCCAAGCTTGCCTTCCACACCAAGGAAAGTCCCATCCGGACACGGGGAGAAGTCTTTAATCTTGTATCTTCATAGTCTTGGAGTTGATTCGATGATGATAGTCCGCGGATGATAGTTCGGCTGATGATGGTAGTCCGGCTATCCGGACACCCCTAATCGAGGACTCCTCGGTAGCCTGAACTAGGCTTCAATGACGATAAGTCCGGTAGCGTATATTGCTTGGCATTGCAAGCGGGTTCCTCCTCAAATGATAGAAGATTGTGAACACCAGGATAGTGTCGGCTCGCAAAATAAATTCCACGTTCCACCGTAGAGAATAATAATATATACACAAGTACAATCTGCTGGCGTTATTTGTGGCATGGCGTCACACCACTACCAAGCCATTACTCAAATTGTTTTTACTTTACCACCTCGGCGCATTTAGCGGCGGTTTCCTTACGCGTCTTGTCGAGCGGTCGTGTTTCCCCTTAATCCGGATTCTCATCAATACGGCGTGGGTAACCCAACGCGCCATTGATGGTGGCGCTGGGAGATAGCGAGTTTTACCGGGCGGTGGGGGCGCGTAGATTTCGCCCGCCCATATAAGGATAAGTTCACCTTCTCACCTCGCCTTCTTCCTCCTTTGCTTATCCACCTCCGCACTTTCGAGCTCCAGCGCCCAAGTTCGCGCATCTCGTCTCAACCTTCTCCGACCATGTCGGGCGGGAGGTAAATGGTTGGCCTCCACCGTTAAGGAGAACACGTCGTAAAGCTAGCTGGCGCGGATACCTCTCCGGCGACATCGCGCCCGGCTGCCGACGAAGGGCAGCTCATCCCCACCCAGGCCCCATGAGAGGTTGTCTTTCTTTCCCACTTCCTCCGCGGTGGGCTTTCCACTTCACCCCTTTGTCCGGGGCTCATGTTCTACTCGGCTGGATTTCCATGATCTGGCGCGAACTTCATCCTCAACATCTCGGCGTTTATCGTGGGTATGCGAACCTTCCTCTGCATCAGCCCACCCGACGTGGCTCAAGACCTTCAATGTCAAGCGAAGGTAGTGAAGGAGCATTCAAGCGGAGTCTTGGATCGCCATGTTGGGCAAGATGCCCAATGTCCTTTAGTTGAAGGGGCCTTCGTGGAATCCGTCAAGGGGTGGCAATCGGGGTGGTTCTATATCACCGAGCAGCGTGACCCTAAATGGCGGCGGCCCCGAGTTTAGATCTGGTATCCCCACGCAGCTCACCTCTGGAAAGAAAGAGCTTCTTGTGGGGTAGTTGAAGGAGCTAGCGGGACTCCAAGCACTGTATCAAGAAGTGGTGAAGAAGCTCGGGCTGGTTAACGTGGTCCAGGTCATGCTCGTCGCGGATTCTCCCATGCCAAGGCGGGCATTCAATCTATGGGAGTTTGATCCGGAACAGCACGAGGCGCTGAACAAGCTCTTGACACAACTTCTGAAGGCGCTGGAAGGTGCTGTTCAAGGCGCCGAAGCCCGCATCCATGACGAAGATGTGGTTTGCTTTCACTGGCCTTGAACCCGGCAGGTAAGTGATTCTACCCCTTTACGGGACACTTGTTTTCATAGTTTGACTCTATGTGTGTTTTAATTTCCCTTTTCCTTTGCAGGACTGGATGAGGAAGGCGGAGCAGATTACTGTCCGGCTCCTATGCGAAAATCGATGGGCGCTCATCTAGCGAGGCTGCTGGTTCGGCACCATGCGTGGTGCGGAGAAGAAAAACCAGAAGGAGGCCACGGGTGCTCGAAAGAGTGCCCGTTTTCAGTGTCCGAGCGACTCGGGCGGACTCCTCCCGAAAATGAGGAGGAGAAGAGGACTCTCTCGGAGGAGGAGAGAGGAAGGAAGCTTCCCCAGAGGGGAGGCGAAGGGTCAGAGGGAAGGACTATTCCCGGACAGCTCCGCCAACATCAGCGTTGGCGAGGAAGAATGGCCTTCAAGGGCAGGCCTCGGCGAGATCGTAAATATCCAGTTCTGAATGATTTATAATTTCTTTACTGTCACATAGTGTCATTCTAATGCCGCATGCTGCTGTACTCCGGCCGGTGATGATCTCCCGCTTCATCGGCGGGTCGTTGGCTCCGTCGGATGTAGACTCCATCTCGACCGCCTCCACCCCTCGTGGCCCGAAGCGCGAGGTGGGATCCCAGAAGGGACCCATCGGGGAGGCTCGGGCGCCACAAAGGCGTCCTCCGGACTTTCGCGGACTCCACAGCAGAACCCGGTGGTTCGGAGTCGGCAGCCTCAAGCGAAGGGCAAGACCGTGGCCTGGCGGCTTCCATCAAGCTGGGCGCCGAGCAATTTGTTGGGCTGCTGAGAGCGCTTCCATCGAAGAACACCGCACTATTATGAGTGCGGTGATCGAAAATGCAGCTTCGCCAAAGCGGGCTGACCGAAGCTTCTGATAGCCTTCTATCGGGCTTTGAGGTAGAAGTTAAAATATGCAATGTAATACCGCATAGACGGTAGCCCCGATGCTCGGTTCGGTGTTGGAAAGAAAAGCGGATGAGGATCTAAAAAAGATATCTGTGAGGTTGCTAAAAATTATGTCAATATGGGTTGCGAGGCTGCTTCTTGACCTCTGCCCGCCTTGGCTGCGGAGGTCGGTGCATTGAAGCGAGGAGCTCGGCGGTCGAGCAAGAGCTCGGCCACGCCGAAGCAGCTCGGGACAAAGAAGGTGAGTAACACCACTTTGGACTTGTACCTTCTGAAAAGGATTTAGGTTGCAACAAAAATAACAAGGATAACATGGGTGCTGCGGGGGCCCACGAGCGAGGTGGCGACCACGAAGGAGGCCGTGTCATGGCGAACTCAATGCGGCCCGCAGGCAGGCGAGCGAGAAAAGCAAGAGGCGCGGGTGGCGGTGGTTCAGCAAGAGCTCGAGGCTCTCATGGAAAAGCATGAGAGTTTGGGCGTGACTCAAAGACTTCGAGTCGAGCTTGCCTCGGCTCTCGAAAGTGCTAAAACCGCTAAGGCCGAGGCCCATAAGTCCCTTGAGGAGATTGAGTTGATGAGGAAGATAGCGGCGGGTAAGGCATTTTTCATGCAAAGCAAGCATGTGAATGTAAATTACGTGTTACTTACCGAATCGGAGCTCTCGAGGCGTTTGCAGATCTGCCTGTGGCGTGTCGATGATGCCGCATTCTACCGAGCCGAGGGGGCTCAGCGGAGAAGGTCTTGGTCTCGGTATCTTTGAGACCGGCCATCAGTGCCCCTAGCGACCAGGTGAAGCAGCTGGTCGAGCTACCTAAAGGTGGCGAGCAGGCCATGAAGGCCTCATAGTCCGGTTTGTGGCTGGAGGCCATGCACAGGAGCTACTTCAGCCTTGTCGGCGGCTGGTGGATCGTGCCCACAGGTGGAGGTTATCAAGCGCTCACTTTGTGTTGAAGGTGCTCGTCGGGCCCTTGCCGCACAAAAGGTGCATTAGGGCAAGCTGGATGCGGAGAAGCTAATCAGCAGCAGCGCCACCGGCGGGCAAGGAACATCGTCGCCGAAATGTACTATAAGGCTGTCTGAAGGGTTCCATAAGATTGCGGATGAGTGCCCAGGGATGTAATTTTGAGTGAATTCCCAATGTGTTATCATGTGTGCTGAAAAACGTTGTTCATATCGCTAAGCAACGCTTATTAATTTAAAATATTACCTTCATGCGGCCGTTCATTAAATCGAGAGATGGCAAGTCGTCGGCTTCAGCCCCCATGCCACAGTCTTTGGGGTGTTAGGATAAACTTGAGCACTCTTGTTCCCATTTTGGGTCCATCTGGGGGCGCTCAACACAGCGAACAAGGCAACGGACTTATAGTGCTTGAACACTCTCACTTAGCTATAGAATTCTATAATTTTAAATTTGGCGAAGCCCCTAGTATTCGGAAGACCGAATTGGGGCGCTATCCACGCCTTCATCGGACATAATCCGGAACTTCGCTCGAAGCGGCGTAGGTCTTTAAGGACCGAAAGGACCTCTCGAACAGCGACCAGTCTCTCGCCTTATCATGCCGGTCAGTTTTAGCTTTCTCCACTGAGGTGTTAACCCGGCTCAACGAGGCGCAATCGCTGATGGTTCTCCTAGTGCTACCTTAGCGATAGAATGGAGCGTAAGGTGCCAAACATGGGGCAGGCAAACCCAACTATTGACCCAAGACATGATTCGGAGCCAATTCATATAATGCTATAAGTTCGGGGTGCCGCACTTGTGAAAGTGTGCGGACTTTATCACACCATAAAGTGGAGGACATAAGCCCCTGGTGTATTTGGCCGTACCAAGATGCAGGTGCAACATGTAAGTAAATGAACATATATATATATATAAAGTAATGCAATTATAGGCAAAAAGTGCTGCATTTTATTGAGAAGATATGCTATCGGTGCGGAATGATACAAATAGTCACGGAAAGCAAAGGTTGGACGAATTAAAGGCGTCTCCCTCGAGTAGGCAGCGGAATGTTGTATTTAACAAATTTAATGCTGTGATGGAGACCACATGAGTGTTAAATGTGGCCTTTGTCCTTCCACGGCTGTTGCATCATGAGTTGGCAGGTTCGCGGCGGACTGAGTTCTGTATAAAAGAAAGAAATAAAAGAAAAAAAGCGACACTTGGGGCCCTGGTGTGGTCGAACCGCACTCTGGAGTGCTGTTGTGGTTGTGCCTTCCCCTATGCCCATGGTATCTCAGGCGTAATTATGTACGGAGAGTTTGTCTTACAATTTTGGGAGGGCTGGGGTTGGGGCGCATTACTCTGGCGTGCCGGAGCGTGCAGGTGGTCTTAGTTGATGTTGCTCGGGTGCGTTTGGTGCGTGTCCGGTCGTTTAACGGCGGAATCGAAATGCCTTAAAGGCTGCTCTGTACTTCTGCGCGAGCCGCTGTATGTTCCTCCGTTCGGAGGGGCGTTCCGTGTTTCCATTGACCGTGATGACTCCAGCGAGGGCTGGCATCTTGAGCTTAAGGTATGCATAATGCGGCACCACGTTGAACTTTACAAAGCGGTTCGTCCGAAGCGAGCATGGTAGCCGCTGCGAGCAGGACTATGTGAAGATTAACTCCTCGCCGGAAATTATCCGGGGATCCGAAGACCACTTCCAGTGTAAATGAGCCTGCACAATTGGCCTCGACACCTGGTATGACACCTTTGAAGGTTGTCTTTGTAGGTTTAATCCTTGAAGGGTCTATGCCCATCTTGCGCCTTGTATCGATAATGCAGGTTCGAGGCTACTGCCGCCGTCCATCAGGACTCTCGTGAGTGAAATCCATCGGCGATTGGGTCTAAAACCAATGCGGAGAATCCGCCATAGCGAATCTTGGTTGGATGGTCTCTTGATCGAAAGTGATCGGGCAAGAGGACCATGGGTTGAATTTAGGCGTGGCTCCATCGCATATCGTCCCTTAGTGCGCTTCCGCTCCCTCTTGGGAATATGCGTTGCGTATATCATGTTTACCGTCCGAACTTGAGGGAATCCCTTTTGTCCTCTATTGTTCGTGGCGGGTCTCTTCCTCTTCATCGTTGTGTAGCCCCTTGTCCTTTTTTGGCGATTAATTTGCTGCCTGCTTGAATACCCAACAATCTCTGTTGGTGTGGTTAGCTAGCTTTTCGGAGTTCCATGTATTTGACGAGGGGCGGTGAGTATTCGGTCCAAATTGGGCCGGGCCGGAGTGGTTCTTTTGAATGGCTTCTTCCGTTGACGGGCTTGGAGCCTCGGAATCCGGCGTTAACTGCCGTATCCTCATTCTTGTCGCCGTTAAAGCGGCGTTTGTTTTTGTTCGGCGCAACCTGCCGTTGCGGTCCTTGGTATCGGACTGCCAGCGTTTTTCTTTGAGGTTGTTGCTGCGAGCTAACCAGCTATCCTCTCCCGCGAAGCGGGTCATGAGTGATGTGAGGGCTGCCATGGATTTCGGCTTCTCTGTCCTAGGTGCGGGCCAGCCACTCGTCGCGGATGTTATGTTTGAAGGCAGCGAGTGCCTCTGCATCCGGACGGTCGGCGATTTGATTTTTCTTTGTTAAGAACCGTGTCGAAATTGCTGGCGATTAAATCAGCTGCTGGATAATGTGGCTTAGGTCATCTGCGTCCGGTGGTGCACGTCGTGCCACTGGAAGTTGTCGAGAATGCGGCTTCCGGTCTTCCAACATCAATTGATTCTGCGGGCAGGCTGTTAAGCCAATGCCGAGCTGGTCCTTTAAGCAGTGGGAGATATTTGATGGCGTGAAGATGCGTGCGCCCGGGCCATGTGTATATGGAGAAGATAATCCTCAATCCAAACGCGGGGTCTGTTGTGCCATCATAGGATTCGATATTAACGGGTTTAAACCCTTGAGGATTTGATGATCCATTACTTCGTCGATTGAAGCATAGTGGGTGTCTTGGCGCCTCTGTATTGAGCAATATCGTGGCGTAGCTTCGAAGGCGTTATGCTGCTGTGTTCGGCCCGTCCGGAGTAGTTATATCCGGTGACGGTATTCGTCGTGGGTCTTAGGCGCCACGTGATCCATAGATAGATCTGGATTGTCTTGCCTTGTCCTCAATATATCCATAAGTCCGTAGCGTTCCCGTGGCTTCATGCTTTTTGAGCGATGCGAAGTGCGGTTTTGGTGGAGGGCTTGCAAGCCTCTCTGTCGCTGACCACGTGGTGGCGGTCTGCCCGTGATGTCGCTGGTGATACAGGTTTGTATGCCTCCTCCTCTAATCGGGGAGCAACTTGCGTTTTAGGTAACTTTTGGAGGGGCATTGAGTTCGTACTCTTGACGCGAGGACCTCGGTCCATCTGTCGGCCGATGGGTCTTGATCAGCTTGAAGCATTGCTGCTTTTTCTTTAGGCTGTTTGCCGTGGCCATGCCTGCGTCTGAAAGCAGCTCTTGTTCGGCGGGAACCTCGAGGCACAGCAATTAAGTCGTCGCCGAGAGCTTGCCTCGTCTCCGGAGGAGGTAAGTAATTGTCATCCTCGACCTCTTAAATCTGCTGCCCTCGTGAGGCTCGCCTGCCTCCTCCTGCTGTTTGGATCGTCTTTGGAGGAGTTGTCTTCGGCACTTTACGGGGTGTTATTATCTCATGCGGAATCTCCATTCTTGCCGTGGCGGGATTTAAGCGGCGCGCTGGCGTCGGCGCAGGCTGTTTCTTTAAGGAATCGGCCTCCGCTGCTTCTTCGCCGTCCCCATCTTTTGGGGTGTCCACCATGTATATGTCGTATGGCGGTGGTCTTCCGGTGTCCTGTAAACCTTTGGTTCTTAGTAATCTCGGCATCGTCGTCCATACCGTCGATGTCTTGAATCGTGGTCGAATCGTCGGTTAAATAAATCGGCGGTGGCTCTGAAGTGGGTGGTGGGTGGGCTCTGAATTTCTTCATCGTCCGCATCCCAACCATCCTGGCGTGGTTGGCCAGGGCTCTCGAGATAGCGAGAGATGCTTGATGAATTTATGATATCGCCCGAAGAAGCGAGTGCTGAAAAGATGTCCGCGATGGTGAATTCCATGATCGGCGTAATCGGATTCGGCTGGCGAAGCGCGGAGGTTGAGTCGGCAGACAGTCCGGCACCTCGAGTCATAAGCTTTATGCGGGACAAGGTAAGTGTTGGCTCCATCGCCGTAAAATTGCCGCTCCCGGCGGTGTCCAGCCATCCGTTCTCGATCCGAGCTATCGGCTCGGACTATGGGTCGGGCGGATTAATGTCTTGACCTCAAAGGCAGCTTGTCCGTGGCGAGTTAGGTCATGCCCATCGTGACGGTCGCGCTGCTTCGGTATGGCTCGGATCCATCGAGATCAAGTCGCGGATATCGGCCGTGAAGTTTAAGCTTCAAACCTGACAGCGGCCAGGCGTAACTTCGATCTGCTCGGATGGCCAAGAGTTGGCCCGATCTTGAAAACGCCGAATCGAAGATCTATCCGGGAAAAGTCTCACCGGGACTGCGTCGTTGTTGATTGAAGAGGCCATCAAACCTATCGGTGGCGACAGAGGAACTCTCAATGAAAGCACCAATGTCGATTGTCAAAACGGCGGATCTCGGGTAGGGGTCCCGAACTGTGCGTCTAGGCGGATGGTAACAGGAGATAAGGGACGATGTTTTACGAGGTTGGGCCCTCTTGATGGAGGTAAAACCCTACGTCCTGCTCGATTGATATTGATATTGTGGATTTTTACAAGAGTGGATCTACCACGAGATCAAGGAGGCCAAACCCTACAAGCTAGCCTATGGTATGATTGTAAGGGTTGTTGATGTTGATCGTAGTCCTACGGACTAGAGCCATCCGGTTTATATAGACACGGAGAGGGCTAGGGTTACATAGAGTCGGTTACAATGGTAGGAGATCTACATATCCGTATCGCCAAGCTTGCC
>JAHIAM010000620.1:0-25818 GCA_021605205.1 Aegilops longissima
GGATGAGGAAGAGATGGCGATGTGCAAAGTTAAGGACGTCGGTGAGCTATGCCACACGGCCGACAAATTATTACGCGTCTTTGAGGAGGGAGGAGACTCCGGAGAATCTGAAGCAGGATCGATAGTGAGGAGACCGCCTGACCAAAGAAGAGTCGGCGGTGAACAATCGAAGGAAGAAGAGCAAAAAAGGTACTAGTTATGTCGAGCGGTCCAAAACTGCGGAGAAATGGCATCAAAGAAAGCCAAGGTTGGTGGCTCCGGCAAGGAGGTTGCGGCCCAACGCGGCCAATAATTTGTGGCGACGTAAACAAGCGAGGCGGCTCAACAAACAGATCTTGCAAGATCCATCGCACCAAGGGCCCACGACCTCGGAGCTGCAAGAAGGTGACGAGCTAGTTGGTGAACCAAAAGTGATGCTAGCGAGCAGCGACAAGGAGAAAACCCGAGGAAGGTGCTGGGGGAGGGCGGCAAGAAGCGACCGGCGGGAGGGCGCAGCGGCAAGGCCAAGCTGCGGCGAGAAAGGGAACCTCCCAGCGGCCGTGACAAGGATGAAAGGCAGCGGTGGTGATGAAGATATGGAAGGCGATGAGGGGCAGCGAGCGGGGAGTTTGAGAAGCCATGGAGGTCCTCTGCGTCGGCGGTGGTGCTTCTCTACATACCTCACACGTAACTCAAGCAATGGATCACGGGAGGCTAATGCAGCGTGAGAACGTCCAGTGGGGAGTCATGAGCCTTTGAAATGGTCCCGCCGCCTATCATCTTTGATGTTGAGGACCACCCTGATCGCGTAACCTTGTTCGGTGCTTGCCGATGTTGGTCTCACCAACTATCCGCACCCTCAAGGTCACCAAGATGCTAGTTGATTAGCAGGGCGGCTTAAACTGATCTCCTCCATGATGCTCGAAGCTTCAAATCCACGCAGCGAGCTCGAAGAGGCAGCGCGTTCAAGGAATCAGCCGGGAAGGAGCAAGCCGAAAGGGAAGATCACGTTGCGGTAACATTTGGCAGCGAGCTAAACTCCAGGGCCAGAGAAGTCACGTTCGGCGTTGCTGATTTTCCATTGCCTTATAATGGGATACTTGGCCGTCCGGCCTTTCGCCAAGTTCATGGCAGCCTCTCATTATGCATATAACTTGCTCAAGATGCGGGGGCGATAAGTGTCATTTCTGTTCATGGCGACAAGAAAGATGCTCTTATCTGCGCCGACAAGATTTACCGGAAGCAGCAGCTGCGGCGGATAGCAAATCACTTGCGGCTGAAGCTCCGGGGAAGAAGAAGACCAAGACCGGCAAGAGCTGCGATGCCCCTCCGACAAGCGCACCTCTTGAGTGCTGCGCTACCGTCGAGGGCACCATCGAGCTCCACCGGCAAGTCACAAAAAGATGATGGCAGCTCCACGAAGACCAAGAAGGTGCCGCCAAGGGCGGCGGCCTGGTGGTACCTTCACTGTCGATTGCCGCTCTCACCCCTAAATAGGAAAGCGGCGCTCGTTGCTTTCCTGGCGGGGCGAATGTGGAAAGGTGTTTGCATGAGCAAATACGGCATCCCGGGTGTTCAGTAAAGTAATTGAAGCACCACCTAGGATGTCTGTCCTCATCAGCGGCCCGTCAAGCAAAAGTCGAGGAAGCGGGTGGGGCGCCAGAATTCATAGCGAGAAGAGATCAAAGTTGGAAGCAGGCCTTGTTAGAGGAGTGCTCCATCCCGTGGTTAGCCAATCCGGTAGTTGTCACGAAGGCAAATGGGAAATGGAGACTCTGTATCGACTTTACGGATGTTAATAAAGCTTGTCCCAGACCCATTTCCTTGCCACGCATCGACCAGTTATTGACTCCGCGTTGGATGTGATTGCTTTCATTGCTTGATGCATATTCAGATATCATCAGATCTTCATGGCGAGAGAGGATGAGGAAAACCGCATTCATCACCCATGTGGCACACTGCTTTATCTGATTCCTTTTGGGCTAAAGAATGCTGGTTCAACGTTTGCAAGAGTAGTCCATGGCGGCTTTTGAGCATAAATGCCGCGAAATGTAGAAGCCTACATGGATGACATAGTGGTCGAGAGCAAGGACAAAGCAACTCTGGTTCAAGATTTAGATGAAACCTTTGCAAATCTGCGCCAAGATCAACCTCAAGCTCAACCCGAGAAGTGCGTGTTGAGTCCCTTCGGCAAGCTTCTCGGAGTTCTTAAATCATCTCGTGGGGTTGAAGCCAATCCAGAGCAAGATCAAGGCCATTGAAGCAGATTGAAGCACCAAAGCAGCGTCAGGATGTCACGAAGACTTGCGGTTCGCGTGGCTGCTCTCGGCAGAGTTTATCTCTGGAGTACTGGCTGCGCCACCGCCATTTTGAAGATTTTGAAAAGGCGGGTCAATGAAATGGACTCGAAGCGGAGGCTGCGGCTGCGAGGACTTAAAAAGTACTGTCCTCCTCTCCAATACTTGTAGCACCTAGGCCACAAGTGAAGTTGCTGCTATACATAGCGGCAACCAATCAAAGTGGTTAGTGCTGCGTTAGTAGCGGAAAGGGAGGACGATGAGCCGACAGCAGGCGGATGCATCCAGCGACAAGCGAGGGGCTTCACCGTCAAGCTCTGGTCCCGACAAAAAGCGGATCTGCTTGTGATGCGAAAGATCTGAAAAAGGATGGTGCAGCGCCGGTTTACTTTCGAGTTCCCTTCTGAGGGGCTGGGTCAAGTACTCGGTGTGCAAAATTGCTTTTCGGCCTCCTCATGGCCTCGAGAGCTGCGCCATACTTCAAGCACATGAGATCCACGGTTGTCACTTTCGCTTTCGCGAAGAGAATATTGCAAAATCCGGAAGCAACAGGCAGGATTATCAGTGGGCCTTTGGGCCCATCAAGCTTTGGCCTCAAGTTTGAAAGCACTTCAACTATCAAAAGCGAGCATTAGCGAGTTTATAGCAGTGGGCCTTGGCGCAAGATGAAGAAATTCGAGACGAGCATCCCGTCAAGGAGGCAAATAAAGAGTGGCTGATGTACTTTAGCGGTGCCTTCATTTGCAAAGCGCGCGGTGCCAGCGTCTTTGCCTCGCACACCGGAGAACACCTCAAGTACATAGTCCAAATGCACTTTCCCAAGGAGCAAGCAACAAACAATCAGCGAGTATGAAGGTTTGCTTGCCGGTCTGAATGCAGGTGGACCTTGGGATCCAAGCTCATTGTCGAGGTGACTTTCGCTTATGCGTCCGCCAAGTAAACAAAAGATTATCAGTCCGTTGATGAAGCCTCGTTGATGAAGTGAAAGCTAGAAGAGCACTTTACGGCCTACAAATGGAACATGTTCCAAGAGCTCGAGAATAGTAATGTGCTGATGGCACTGTCAAAGTCGCCCGCTCAAGTTACACCATGGAACCAGGAATCTTAGTGCTCAAGTGACTCAACTTCAACAGTAGCATATCAATGGGACAAACAACAAGAAGTTGATCTCTGGCGACTACTTCGGCGAGCTCCCCGAAGCCGCCATCATGAAGGTCCCCAAGTTCAACACCAAGAGTCTTTGAGGAGGCGATCTGCTCCGACAAGCCTCGAGTTTTGTTCGTTGAAAGCGGAGGCTCTCGAGCAAGTTTTGCTCAAGCAAGCAGGCCGGGGGAACCTCAACTCAAGCCTAACGAGGTTCTTGCCGTCGAAGCTGAATGTTCAGCGGCAGCGAGATGTGCCTTTAGTCCTTGTTGTCGAGCATAGCTCCGGCTGTAAGCGCAATGATTATCCATTTGCTTCAAAGCAGGAGAACTTCCGAAGAACAAAAGAAAGCGAGGAAGTAGCTGGCAGTTCAAGTATGTATCGGTTAAATCGACGGCCTCTGTCTGAAGAAGACTCAGCGGTGTGAGAATTGAAGTGTATTCACGGGAAGAAGATGGGCCGAGCTGTTGTGCGAGATACATGGAGGCATATGGGTCACCACATTGGCACAAAACACTTGCAGCAAAGCTTTCCGCAAAGGTTTCTTACGGCGACAGCCCTCCGGGATGCAAGCGCACAAATATAGAGTGTGAAGCGTGCAGTTCCATTCCAGCGAATACACGGCCGACTCAAGCTCTCCGAACGATCCCTTTATCCGGCCATTTTCGATGCAGGGGCTCGACATCCTCGGCCCCTTTCCCGAGCTGTCGGGGCTTTGAGTACTTATCGTCGCAATCGACAAGTTCACGAGTGGCGGAAGTGGAAGCGATGAGGAAGGTGGCAGGCGGTCGTGATCAAGTTCTTCGGTCAATTGTTTGCCCGTTTTGGGATTCCCTAACGGGATCATCACCGACAACGGCACACAATTCCTGAATCGCACCTTCATGCGATGCGTCCAAGATCTTGGCGCCAAGGTCTGCTTTGCTTCATTGCCACCCAAGAACAGCGGTCAGCGAGAGAAGGGCAAACCTTTGAAGTCTTGCGAGGACTCAAGACCAAAACTTCGGCAAGTTCACGCAAGTGCGGAAGAAACTGGATTGAGGAGCTGCGGTGGTTCTTTGGTCGATCGGGGCGAGCGCCGTCGAGGCCTGGCGAGACACCTTCTGCTCTAGTCTCGGGCGAGCAGATTCTCCCCACGGAACTTCGTATCTGGGTCACCTCGAGTGCTTTCGCTTATGATGAGCTCGAGCAGAGCCAGCTGACGACAAGATGGCGCTGCTCGCGGGAGATCGTCTTGAGGCCATTATGCAGGCTGCTGCGTTACCAGCAAGCTTTGCGGACTACCCTAACCGCAAAGTTAGTGCGGAAGCTTGAGGAAGGCGACCTTGTTCTTGCGCTCGATCGCCAAAATTCCAACAAGTTGGCCTTGAAGTGGGAAGGCCCTATCGGGTGAAGCGAGTCACTAGGCACTGGCGCTGTCATGCAGAGACCGAAGATGGCGTTCGGTGAAACTCACGGAACATAGAGCATCTTCGTAAGTTTTACTATAGAAGCGCGGTTCTGCGGAACCGTTCCGGCAACCACCCTTTAACAAGTCTTGCCGATGTTGCATGTAATCCTTTATACAAAGCGGGCGCAGACCCGATGCATCGATAAAGCTCATGCGTTACGCGCAACTTGTCAATTTCATGCTTTCATAATCATTTTGCATGTGTTATCGACATTTTGTACGCATCGCATCCAGTGTAAGCAATAACGAGCCACGAGGCTCCATAACTATTTTCTCTTCTTTCTTCTCAAAGAGGAAGGTTCCCGTCTTGCTACAAGTTAACCCGGAGAAAGATAATGGTGTGGGCGTAAGCGTCGCTCGAAATATCGCCTTGCCGGGAAGCAAGCGACGAGCTAAGTTGCCAAAGTTTGAGCAATCAGTTTTAAATTTTAAGTTATCTTCCTCGAGCGATAGTACTTTATATGGAAAACACTGTCGGCGGAGGAACCAACTCATGGCTATTTTGCGCCCTTACTGTTTCGAGTCCGCTCAACAACTTAAGTGAGCTGCAACAAGTTGCGACAAGGTTGCTTATCGGAGGTAGCACCCAGACGAATTTCTTGACGTTACTCAGCGCTTTCGCGGCAAAAGGTGCCAGCGAGGCAAGTTCCCTAAAAAGCGTGGGCACAAACATATAAAGGAAGGAATCGAGTAAAAATAACATTGCAATCGTTGCCTAAGATAGAGTATATTACAAAATAACTTCATTGATCTAATAAATTGTTCTCTGAAACATGATCCCGGCGACAAGGAAAGATAAATTGGCGGCCTAGTCTCAGCGGTGTCCATCGACCCTGTTGCTCACCGCTCCAACAATGGAGTGCGACAAGGGCCTTAGCGCTTCAGCGTCGGCGATCGTGGCGAGGGACTTGAGGGCGTTGGCGGTAACGCTTTGAATTGCGGAAGGCCACCTTCATCAACACCTTACGAAGAGCCCCTTACAATTTGTGCGACTCGTCGGCGGCTGCTGGGATCTCCTCCGAACAGCTGGAGGCCGTCCTACGCCCTTGAAGGAGCAGTGAGCTTGGCGTTGGGTTGAAAGGCGCTCGTCGGTGGAGTACCAAGATCCACCATCCCCACTCCATCGGCTCCTTGTCGATGGCTGCGGTAGTATCTACAAGACCCTCCGTCCGATGCATCACGTTCTCTCACGAAGGTATCACAGGCGGTCGCGACATCGCCGGCAGCTCCTCGTTAGCCTTGATCTTCTCAACAAACCCACTTCCCGCTCCTTGGCGCCGTCCGGCGTCTCCGTCAAGGTGGCCAGCCAGCTCAAGATCGCGCCTTGAGTCCTTGGCGGCGTCGAGCTCTTTGATCCTCTCGGCGAAGGCGGCCCGCAGCTACGCCAAGTGTGGCGTCCTTCTGGCGCTCGTGCTTGAGCGGCGACCTCTCGCCGCTCTTACGGAGGTGACCTCCAGCTGCGTCACCCTGCGTCTCCAACTCCTTCTTGGCGGCCTCGGCGGCTGCGGCGGCGTCTTTTGCTTCCTTTAGAGCTCCGTAATTGATTGCTGCAGCAAGATCTTCCTCACAGCTGTCAAGAGTTGATCTTCCGCTGTGCTTGACTCACCTTCTTCGTGAGCCTTCTCGACCGCAAGCCTTTGCTGCTCCTCGACCTCAGCCTTCTCAGGATGAAGGCTGTCGCGCTCTTCGGAGAGTTGCTCCAGCCACTTTCGTCCCGGAGAGTTTCCTGGTTGGCGCGCGGAGCTCTTCGCCCTTCTCCATGTCGCTCCGCCCTCGCGACAAGTGCTTCCCGGGACTCCAGCTTGGCTTGCGAAGCGGCGGTAAGCGACAATGCTTCTTCTTTAGCTGCTCTTCCTCGAACTTCGCCTTTGCTGCTGCTTGGCGCATCAACCAGCGGCAACCCAACGAAGCGAGCAGCTCTTCGAAGAAGTCTCTCCCTCGTTGGCGCCACAGACTCGGCGCCCATGGGAGCTTGATGAAAGCGCCCGTCGCCGGCCTTGAGATGGCGCCCGGGCTGGGGCTCTTGAACTGGTGCTTTGTCGGTGGCGGAGGATCGGTGATCGGTGTATGCGCTGGCGCTCCTGCTGACCTCGAGGGTCGTCGGTCACGATCGCCGAGACCCTCGCCCGGCCTTTGGCGGCAACCTTAGCGGCCTCCTCTGCAGCCCGAACCCGCCAGCGCCGGCCTCCTCCTCCATGTTGGCGGCGTCGTCATTGTTGCCCACGCCATCCTCCTCGCATGGCAACCTCGGTCTCCATCAGTCTGTGGCGAGATGGATCGGCGATCGAGAAAAAGAAGAACAGTCAAGCAAATGTTGAAAAAGACGAACGAAGAAAAAGGAACCCAAAGGAAATTTGCGAGGCAAGGAGATTACTGCGATGGGATCTGTGGCCACGGTCTCCTACGGAGATGCATGGCGCTGCCTTGTCGGAGAAACTTCCCTTGTCGGGCCTCCCTTGGGAGGCGCTCCTTGCGGAGAATTCTCCTTGGCGGCGTGGTTGAAGCGGACAGAATTTGGGAGCGCTTCAGGGCCCTCTTGATAGAGGCTGCTGCTGCTACACAAATCAACAAGTCGAGATATCAGCAAGGAAGGAGCACCCATGCACGGCCGTGAAATAAACCAAATACTTCTGTTGGGGGCTGTCTTTGGGGCTGCTCTGAAGGGTTGTCGGGTCAGGCAGGGGGTCTCGAGCCGCCTCCACATCGCCCGCAGGGGATCGTCTTGATGACAACCACGGAGTCTTGTCTCTCTTCAATGCCCTCTACAGGCCAGCGTCCTGAAAAGGAAAGAGTTGAGAATGAAGCAACTCGGATACAAGACAAAGCGACAAATTGAAGAATTACAAATAACAGCGACAAGATCTTACTCTTCTTCTTCTTCCTCGGGCTGAGGCGGAGAAGTCAAGTCCGCTCCGCCTGCAGTGCGGCGAGTGGAAAAGTAGGCTCCCTCGGACGCTTGGCGGGTGCGGGAGCCGTGGTCCCGAAGGCCCGCTCCAGTTGTTGTGGCGGTGGCGCTCCGCGACAGAGCTTGCCTTGATAGAAGCGTCGCCCAGCGGTGACTGACTGTTGACCCGTCTGCCGCCCGCCACTTCCCGGTCTTGCAGGCGTATTCTTGGTGGGCTGTGGGCTCCTCCGCAGCAAGCTACACGAAGGTGGAGGGCGCCCCGGCAGGTCTCGTTCGGCTCAGCCAAGGCTCGGCCTGCTCCTCCGGCGCCCGGCAAGCTCCTCTCGGTCGGCAAGGCTTGCCGCCTCTGCTGCCTCCGCCTCCTCCGGTGAACCTGAATTCACAGTGATGGCTTCCGCCTCCTCCGGCTGGTGGCGTCTGCGTCTGGCACAGCCTTCGGCGTCGGTGGTGTCATGGTGAGCCACTTACGCTTTCGTCGGCGGATCGGCACTTCTTCAAGCTGTCGAAAGAGGCTGCCGCGATGTCGTCGGCGGGCTCTTGCCAAGTTGGAGCGATCCATGGGAATCGCACAATGGCATCATCGCGCAGATCACGGTCAAGCGGAAGTTGTTGCACAAAGGCGACCCCCCTCGGCAACATGAACCACTCGGGGTGATCTGGTCGTGCTTGAACAGCTCCGGACATCGTATCAGCTCAAAGGCGGTGAAATTCCAGTTGAGGCCAGGCGCAGCCTCATGATGTCCGCCGCATTTTGGAACTCCCAAGCAGGTCTCCTCCTCTCATGCAAGGGAAGCGTCGTGGTGAGAAAATCAGCGCCAACGGCACCTCGGTGAGTCCGGCATGCAGGCGCGGGATCCGGTCACGGCAATCTTCAACCTAGCATCCTCGGTATAAGTTGCTCCAATCGTTGCCGCGCACTATGGGAGTTTGGCGCTGAGCGATCGAAGACTGCGGGTTCTCTCGATGATCCAACACCAATCGGCTCTCCACTCCTCCCACTTGCTGCGGGCTCTCCTTCCGGATATGCTTCTTTCCTGCCCGATCACAGGAATCCAAGCAATCCCGACAGCGGCTCTCCTCTCTCAGCGGGGCATGAAGAAGCGGCGGAAGGGCTACGTTTGGGTGAACTCCGACAAAGTTTTGCAAAGGTGTGCGAAAACCGCCATAGTCGAGGACAGCGTTGGGGGTGAAATCAAGGCGAGGCCGTGATAGGTGTTCATGATATCGCAAAAAGAATTCGGAAAAAGCGGGCAAGCCCTTGATAGAAGAAGAAGCGAAGAAGGGATACTGGCGAAACCTTCTCGGATGCTGGTGGCGGAGATCACCCTCGTCTTGGAGATGCGCCAGCGTCTCCGTCGACCGAAAGGTAATAGCCTCCTCGGCTCCTTGGCGTCGGTGGGGTGAGTGTGCCGCTCCTTCGCGGCGCCCATGAGCTAACTGCGCCTCGGCCGACTTCACGCCTTTCCCTTGTTGGCTTTGGGCCATGGCGGAGAGTGGTGGAGAGTCGGCGGCGTTGATGGCGCCCGGTGGCAATAGAAGCGGGCGTACATCTCTTCGGACTTGAGAAGAAGGAGGGCGGCGATGGTTTTGAATGTGACAGCAATGGCGAGGTGGGCGACCTGCCCTGTTTCCCCTGCTTATAGGAGGAGGAAGCGGACGTTCCGCTTTCAATTAAAAGCCCCTACGATCTCCCGCAGCGCCACGTCCGTGGCGTGTTGTTAAATGGGAGGCGTGGTCGGGTCCGGAAGAAATGCTTGGCGTGATCTGAGGCGCGCATGCCCGTGCACTGTTTTTGGGCCTGGCCCAACAAGCGCTCGGCATCGTGTAATGCCCGAGAGAGAGCTCTGTCCGGTGTACTAGGGTAGGGGTACCCTAGTATCCCGAACTTCGATGCCGAGCGATTCTGACACCCAGGCGGGGCTGCCTAGTGACCACCAAGATCCTCCGTGGTTCCTTTGGATCCATTCAAGAACAAAGTATTTAACCAAGAAAACAAGGCCCGGCAAGAGGAGCTTGCGGGAAGACATCCTGAGGCACTCGGAAGACAAGGCCCGACAAGAGAAGCTTGCAGGGGAAGGCTGATGGCGACAAGCTCCGGCGCGACAAGATTCAGCCGCGCAAGGTGCTTGCGGCAAGCAACTCTCTTCATCTGCTCGGCTCATCCACCAGCGATGTGTACGCTATGGGGCCATTCGAGTGTGCGTGTCAAGAGGCTCATGCAGCCAGCGGAGAAAGCAGTGATGGCGGCTTGTTGAGGTACCATCGTGGCGGCGGTGCGCGCCCTAACGGTCCCTTCTGCCTTGTTTAGGCGACATGGGCGGGCATTTATTGCTCTTGTCCCTTGCCGTCGAGTTAGGTAGAATACCTGTACAAAGTAGGTGTACCAACTACTATTTTTCTATTTGTACCCTCATCTCGTTGCCACCTTGGAGACCCTTGCCTATAAAGGAGGCCCATGTGCAGCGTAGAAAGGGTTGATTAGATTCGGTTACATTCGTTCGACTCATTCAAGACTACACACTCAAGCTAGGTTTTGTAGCTCACATGCTCCCTAGCAAGAACACAATATAATCGGACAAGCAGCGGTGAGTATTATCTCTCGGAGAGCTCGAAGCTGGGTAATCTGCTCGTGTGCATTGCCTCGATCTGCTCTTCGTTGCAATCTCACTTCCACCAAACCAAAAGGGACTCGGTCCATTGAGTCCCATAGGTGTTAAGTGGGTCACGATCAACTTCCCCGACAACTAATGCCCTTAAGATCATCAAGAGTGTACCCAATAGCAGCACAATGCTTCTTGAGTTTTCAATAATCTCTCTTCTTCATGCTGAAAGGTTAGCACTAATAATAACAGGACATACCTTCTTGTCATCAAGATAAGCATATTTAAGAGTATCAGAACTAGCGGTTTAAGCTCAAACACGGATCACCCTTGGGTGGAGGAGGATCTAGGATTTCAACGAGGCAAATTGTGTTTGAGAATAGGTTCTGTTTAAACAATACTTCATCTATTTCCTTCTTTCATTCATAAGCGTATCATTTTCATGGTCTAGCAAATATTGTTCTAAAGGATCACTAGGAGAATGCGACAATAGAAGCTAGACCAATTATTTCATCCTTACTAGGCAATTCTTCTTCCGGGTGTTGTCTACTAAATTTAGAGAAATTAAACTCATGAGACATATCACCCAAGCCAATAGTAACAACATTCTTTTTCGCGATCTATTCTAGCATTGGCTTGGTGTTCAGAAGGTTCTACCAAAAATAATGGGACAAAAGCTATCTTGTGGGGCACCAAGAACAAGAAAATCAGCAGGATATTTTGTTTTCCCACAGAAGACTTCAACATCTCTAACAATTCCCATTGCTGATATAGTATCTCTAGTGGCAAGTTTAATTGTAACATCAATACCTTCTAACTCAGCAGGTGCAATCTCATGCTTAATTTCTTTGTATAAGTCATGAGGTATAACACTAGCACTAGCACCCATATCACATAAGCCATGATAACAGTGATCTCCTATTTTAACAGAAATAACAAGCATGCCTACCACAGGTCTATGTTTATCTTTAGCACAAGGTTTGGCAATTCTAGCAGTTTCACCACAAAAAATAAATAACATGCCCATCAATATTATCAGCTAAAAGATCTTTAACAATAGCAATCTTAGGTTCAACTTTAATTTGCTCGGGAGGTGTATAAGTTCTAATATTGCTTTTACGAACCACCAGATTGAAGCTTTAGCATGATCCTTTATTCTAACGAGGGAAAGCGGTTTCTCAACATAAGCGAGGAACAATAGGATCATTATAAGTGACAGTCTTTTCTTCAACTTTAGTAGGTGCAGCTACTTTTACTTCTATGGGAGGATGATATTTAAACCACTTCTCCTTGGGAGATCAACATAAGTAGCAAAGATTCACAGAAAAGAAGCTACTATCTGGAGTCAATTCCATATTTTGTGCTAAACTTCGAAAACATCGGTATCCATAAAAGATTTAACACAATCAAACTTAGGTGTCATACGACTCCTTACCTTCGTCGAGATCCCAATCTTGAGTTGCGTTTAATTCTATCAATAAATTCCATTTGAATTCAATAGTCTTCATCATAAAAGAGCCAGCACAAAAGTATCGAGCATGGATTGATTATTATGAGAAAGCCGAGCATAAATTTTGAAGAATTATTTCTCTAGAGGCTCATGATTGGGGCATGAATATAACATTGATTTAAGCCTCCCCCAAGCTTGGCGATGCTTTCTCCCGTGAGGCCAAAATTATATATATAATTACGATCACGATGAACAAGATGCATAGGATAAAACTTCGATGAAATTCCAATTTCAATCGTTTGTACTTCCATGACCCGTATCATCACATAGCCTATACAATGTCGATGCATCTTCCTTCAAAGATAAAGGAAGACCTTCTTCTTAACAACATCATCGGGTATACGCAAGCTTAAATAATCCACAAACTTCATCCACATAGATTAGGTGCTCATCGGGATGCTTTGTTCCATCTCCTACAAAAGGATTAGCTACGGTTTTTCTAACATGCCGAAGGAACTTCAAAGGAACATTTTCATTTACAGTGGGTTCAGTGGGTTGAGGAGCAACTCTTTGATCTCTTGGTCGAGGTGAAAATACCCCAAACAAGCCCCTCGGAGGATTACTTTCCATACTAACAAGTGACGATGAAATTTCAGCACATTATATAAATTTTCCTTACCAAATTCCACCCACAAAGGCGCTTCACTCCTCGACAGCGGCGCCGGAAAAGAGTCTTGATGACCCACAAGTATAGGGGATCTATCATGAGTCCGTTCGATAAGTAAAGAGTGTCGAACAGCGAGGAAGCGAGAAGGAAATGATAAGCGGTTTCAGCAAAGGTATTCTCTACAAATCTTTTGAAATAAGTGGTATGAGATAGTTTTGTGATAGGATAATTTTAACAAGCAACAAGTAACAAAAGTAAATAAAAATTGCAGCAAGGTGGCCCAATCCTTTTTGTAGCAAAGGAAAAGCCTGGACAAACTCCTATATAGAAAAGCGCTCAGGGACACATGGGAATTATCGTCAAGCTAGTTTTCATCACGTTCATATGATTCGCGTTTGATACTTTGATAATTTGATATGTGGGTGGACGGTTAACAGGTGTTGTTCTTACTTGAACAAGTATCCCACTTATGATTAACCTCTATTGCAAGCATCATAACTACAACAAAAGTATTAAGATAAACCTAACCATAGCATGAAACATATGGATCCAAATCAGCCCCTTACGAAACGCATAAACTAGGGTTTAAGCTTCATCACTCTAGCAACCCATCATCTACTATTACTTCCCAATGCCTTCCTCTAGGCCCAAATAATGGTGAAGTGTTATGTGTCGGCGTTCACATAACACCACTAGAGGCTGACAACATACATCTCATCAAAATATCGAGCGAATACCAAATTCACATGACTACTAATAGCAAGACTTCTCCCATGTCCTCGGGAACAAGCGTAACTACTCACAAAGCATATTCATGTTCATAATCAGAGGGTATTAATATGCATAAAGGATCTGAACATATGATCTTCCACCAAATAAACCAACTAGCATCAACTACAAGGGTAATCAACACTACTAACAACCTACTAGTACCAATCCTGGACTTGGGGCAAGAATTGGATACAAGAGATGAACTAGGGTTTGGAGAGGAGATGGTGCTGGTGAAGATGTTGATGGAGTTGCCCTCTCCAGATGAGGAGCATTAGTGATAGCGATGGCGATGATTTCCCCTCCCGGAGAGGTGTCCCAGCCGAACAGCTCCGCCGAGCCCTAGATTAGTTCCATGAGTTCCGCCTCGTGGGTGAGTCTCGTCGAAAGGTTGCTTATGATTTTCTTGGACGAAAGACCTCATAGCGAGAAGATGACCACGGAGGGCCAGGGGGCCTGAGGCGAGGCGCGCCCCCACCCTGCGTGGCGGTGGGAACCCCTCGGCCGTACTTCTTCAGCTCAATATTTTTATTATTTCAAAAATAACTTTCGTGGAGTTTAGGACTTTTGGAGTTTTGCAGAATAGGTCTCTAATATTTGCTCCTTTTCACCCGAATTCCATTGCGGCATTCTCCTCCTTATGTAAACCTTGTAAAATAAGAGAGAATAGGCATAAGTATTGCGACATAATGTGTAATAACAGCCCATAATGCAATAAATATCGATATAAAAGTATGATGCAAAATGGACGTATCAACCAACAAGGATGTCTCACTCCTGAAGCTTACTGTAACACCCTGGATGTAAACTTCCCCTTTTTGGGCAATATATCAATTCCCCCTCCTTGGGGTTGTGGTGTTCTTTTTGTCCGGAAGAAGGATGGCTCGGACCGACTTTGTGTCGATTACCGTCCATTGAATAAGAAGACAATCAAGAACAAGTATCCACTTCCCAACATCAATGAGCTTTTCGAGCAACTCAAGGGTGCTCAGGTGTTCTCTAAGCTTGACCTTCGTATGGGGTATCATCAGTTCGCATTCGTGAACAAGATATTCCCAAGACAGACATTGAGAACAAGCTTTGGTTCTTATGAATATCTGTCATGTCCTTGACCTCGTCAATGCTCCTCAACTTTCTCTCGGATGATGAACTTCATATTCAATCCTTACACCAATGAATTACGTCTTGGTCTATCTTGATGATATCTTGGTCTTCTCCAAGAATAAGAAGGATCATGCCAAACATTTGCGATTGGTACTAGACAAGCTCGAGAGAGTATCAATTCTATCGAAGTTCTCAAATGTGAATTCTGGCTTGATGAAGTGCTTTATCTTGGTCATATCATCTCTTGCCAAGGGCATCGCTGTTGATCGAGGAAGGTGTCATAATTGTCAATTGGGAACCTCCTCGGAATGTCAAGCAGCTCCGCAGCTTTCTTGGTCTTGCAAGCTATTGCGAAGATTAGTTGAGAACTTCTCCAAGATTGCAAGCCTCTTTCCAACCTCCTCGAGAGCGGTGAAGTATATGCGGTCTCGGAGTGTGGCGTTGCTTTCAAGACTCTCAAGAGAAACTCGTCACAGCTCTGTTACGACTCCTCTGATGAATCCAAGCCTTATGAAGTGTTACGTGATGCTTCTCTTCAAGGTCTCGGTCTGTGTTAATGCAAGAGAAGAGAGTTGTGGCTTATACCTCTACGCAGATTGAAGCCCAAGGAAGAACTACCCCCTCACGATCTTGAGTTGGCGGGTTGTCCATGCATTGATTACTTGGAGACATCTCTTGTTGGGAAGGAAAGTGGACATTTTCACTGATCACAAGAGTCTCAAGTACATCTTCACTCAGCCTAACCTCAACCTCGAGGCCGGACTTCGATGGGTGAAATGATTCAGAGTACAACCCAAGTATTGAGTATACTCGGGGCAAGCCAATGTCATTACCGATGCTTTGAGCAGAGAAAGCTCTTTACCAGCAGTCTAATCCTCAAGCCCTTTCAGCCGGATCTACGTGAATCTTTCCATAAGGCTGAATCTTCAAGTTGTTCCTCAAGGGTTTCTTGCCAACCTCATAGTCTCTCTACTTTGGAAGATCAGATTCGTGAGGCTCAACTTGGATACCATGGTGAAGAAAGTGAAGCGTGGTATCGACAAGGGCATTTCAAGTACAAGTGCTTCCATGTTGATGACAAAGACACCTGTTCTTTGAGGACGGATTATGGTTCCTAAGGGTGATCTCGAAAAGTCATTATGAGCGAGGCTCACAATTCGCTTCTATCCATTCATCTGGAAATGCGAAGATGTACCATGACCTCAAGCGGTCATATTGGTGGACTCGAATGAAGCGAGAAATTGCTCAATTCGTGAATGAGTGTGATGTCTGCGGAAGAGTGAAAGCGAACACCAAAGACCATTTGGTCTCCTTCAACCTCTTGCTATTCACTGATGGAAGTTTGATCATATTGAAATGGACTTAGGTGATTGGCTTTCCAAAGTCCAAGCGTGGAAATGATGCTATCTTCGTTGTCATTGACAAGCTTACTAAAGTGGCTCATTTCTTCCTATCAAAGAATCCATCTTTGCAGCTCGGTTGGCGAGCTTTACACCTCGGGATTGTCTCTTTGCGGCATTCCACAAGTGATCTCTTGATACCGTGGCAGCATCTTTACCTCCAAGTTAGGTGGGATTCTTTTGGAAGGCCATAGGCACCAACATTCGTTTCAACACAGCTTTCCATCCTCAAACAAGTGGCCAAGTTGGCGAGTTAATCAAATTCTTGAAGATATGCTCAGGGCTTGTGTCATTTCCTTGGTATGAAGTGGGAAGATTGTCTTCCTTATGCGAGTTCTCTTACAACAACAACTTCCAAGCGAGTTAGGGCAAGGCCCCATTCGAAATTCTCTATGGCGAGAAAGTGCGTACTCCTCTCAATTGATGCAGGAGAGGTGAGCGCCAACTTCTTGGCAATGACTTGATCCGAGAAGCGGAAGAAATGTGCAAGGTCATTGTTGAGAATCTCAAAGCAGCGCAATCGCGCCCGGGAAGAACTATTATGATGATAAGCACCATGATGTGGCTTTTGAAATCGGAGACCATGTCTACCTCGCGTCTCTCAATGAAAGGTACTCGTCAACCCGGTATCAAGGGAAGCTTGCCCCTAGATCGTGGGTCCTTTCAAGATCATTGGGAAAAGGCGATCTAGCCTATCAACGAGCTTCCATCAACTTTGCAAGCGTGCACGATGTGTTTCACGTGTCACGCAACCATAAGTGCTTCAAGGCTCTGAGCACTATCAACTTGAAGATTGACCTTCAAGAAGATCTCTCTTATCGTGAAGCACCCGTTGCTATTCTTGAAGAAACCGGCGCAAGACTGCCCAACAAGTCAATCAAATTCCTGAAAGTGAAGTGGTCACACCATTCAGGCCGAGAAGCTACAGGGGCGCGAGGATCACCTCCATCTGCATTTGCTCGGGAGTTCTTTCAGTCCTAGATCTCGGGACGAGATCCTCTTGTAGTGGTGGAGTGTTGTAACACCCTGGATGTAAACTTCCCCTTTTTGGGCAATATATCAATTTGGCCTCATCAAATTCTTGTGGGTTCTTGTCATGCTTGGCCTCTTTGGTTTTGTTATGTTGGGTGTTCTTTTCTTTGTTTGCTCCTTTTTGCCATATTGCATTTGTGCCTCTTGTCATTTTGCTTTCCCTTCTTATCATGTGATTGTGGTGTTCCCTTACATGTCATATGGTTGTGGTTTTTCCCCTTGCATGTCATGTGGTTACATATGCCATCCTCACTTGCATTACCATCCCCTCCTTCCCTCTACTTCTTTCTTTTTCAAGTGCCATATAAATCCCTCCTTCAATTAATGTTCATCTTCTCCCTAAAAATCTTGCTCTTTGCACTAAACCTCTCTGCCAAATATTTCCTCATTTAAAGTTGTTATGGTCAGGTTCAAAAATGGCACAAGTTTGAAATATTTTCAAACTTGCATTATTTTCTACCTTTAAAATGTCCATTACATTTTATTTAAATAGAGAATTCGAGGAGTGTGGGAATATTTTCCTTTCACTCTAAATCTTTCTTTTCTCCTGTGCTTCTTTTCTCTTCCTTTTATTCTAGAAAAGGATAAAGAGAAAGACAAGAGCAACTGAGCAGGCAGGCCAGCTAGCCCCTCTCTACACAGGCCCGGCCTCCAGGCAGCCCAACTCTCCCAGCCGCAGGTGAGGGCGCAGCAGCCGCTTTCTCTCCTCCTGCCTTCGCTCACCCGCGCCCGCTCTTACCCCGCTAGTCCCCTTCCGTGGCATCGCCCGGCCCCGCTGGCGGCGCCCGGTGCTCCTCACCGCCTTTTCTCTCCCTCTCGTCGCCATCGCCATGGGGACCCGAGCCTGAGAGCCGAGGCTCGGCCGCGTCGCCTAGCCTACTTATCCCCTCGCAGCGTCAGGCCGAACCCTAGGGTTCCCCTCTCCCTCTCGCCCTTGCGCGCCGGTGAGAATCCACCAAGATCGCCGCCCGCTTTCGGACCCGGCGCTGTCAGGAAGCCCGTCTCCATCGCCGGCGTGCTCTCCGGCCACCTGACCAGCGGCCTTGTCCATCTCCTTCCTTGTCGTCGTCTCGACCAGCGTCGACTTCGGAGGCCCGATTCGCCAAGTTCACGGCGCCTCGTTCTTCTGTTTTCCTCTCGGTCGAGTTCCGGCGATCTTGAGCTCGATCTACCGCCGCCGTCCGCCCGTCTCCGTCGCCGATCCTTTGTCCTAGGGTAAGGAGGTATAAACCCCTTCCTCCCTGCTCCTTCTTGCGCCGTTAGATCCCCGTGGGGTGAGGTCCGATCCATGTCTTTATCGCGTCCGGCGTGCTCCGTGCTTTCGTAGTAGTTTAGGTTCAGGTTTGTTTTGGCGGCGTGTGGTGCCCTAGCCACGCTTCGGGCGTGCCCTTCTCGAACCCGTGATGCTCCCTCATGCGTGCCGTCGTGGCCAAGGCGCGAGCCCCTGTGGCGCCGTTGCCGCGGCGTTATCGGTTGTTGTCTCTGTTCTTAGATCAGCTGGCGGTGTTGGTCAAGTGACCAGCCGCGTATCTTACGAACCCCTTCCCTAGCGAGTTGGTTGACCCCTGCTCTCTCCATGGCGACACAGGTTCGAACCCAGTAGCGCCTCCCCTTTTTATTTTTGTTTCGCTGTCCTTGATCGCCTCCTCTGCCAGTCGATGGTTAAGCCCGAGGCTTTTCCTTTAATCGATCGCGCGCCCCAGCCCGTGGTAACGGAGAGTTTCCAGGGGAGACCGGGTTGAATCCCACAGGGCTCTTTTCTTCCCCCTTTTTTAACTTTGTTTCACCTGTCTCTATGGCGGTGGGGCCTTCTGTCGACCTCTCGGCACCCTCCTCCATGCATATTTTTTTTCCTTTCCATTTACAGCTTTGTATCATTTCTGTTTTAGGCAAGTCAAATCTGGACCTTTCCAAATCTGAAATTGCCAATTCTGTCGATTTCCTTTTTAGGCGGTTTTGACTTATTGTTTTTTGTGATGTTTTTCCTAATGCAACCTAACATATTATATATGTTTTGGGGTAGAAAAATCCACCAACTCAGTGGTGTCATTGGTTTTGCATTTGGGCAAGTTTGTGATCATGTCCTTTTGCATCATGGTTAGGTGTTGTTTTCTTTGAGCATATTTACTTGAATCATGCTATGAGGTAGTTTACATGCATGGTTTTGTTCATCATGATGTTATCGTGGGTTTCTCTCCATTCTTGTTTTGCCGTCATATCCAACCCATGCATCCGTTTCGGTGATCTCTATATCGATTTCTCGAAATCATCTCATCTTTCGATGGCATGCTTGGTTTGCCAAGATGATGCCAGTTTTCATTCACCTTCGAAGATGCACATCGCTTTGCTTATCCATCATTGCTTATCATGTCATGTTTTGCATCATGTTGATTGTGCATTGCCGTGATTTATTGTGGTTCCTTGTTTTGTTGTTGCTTTGGGTAGGCGGAGGCGAGAGCGCTTCGAGGAACTGTTGAAAACGTTTTAGAGGATCGGGCTTTCGACAACTCTGAGAACATTGCGAGGCAAGATGATCATACCCTCGAAATCACTTCTATCTTTGCTATGCTAGTTGCTCGCTCTTTTGCTATGCCTATCTTGCGATGCCTACCACTTGCTATGTCATGCCTCCCATATTGCCATGTCAGCCCTAACCTTCCTTTCCTAGCAAACCGTTGATTGGCTATGTTACCGCTTAGCTCGGCCCTCTTATAAGCGTTGCTAGTTGCGAGTGAAGCTGAAATCTGTTCCTTGTTGGAACATGGAGATGTTGTTCCTCTTTGGAACATGTTTACTTGTTGAGGGATATCACAATATATATGAATATATACGCTATGTTTAACACATCTATATACTCGGTAAAGGGTGGAAGGCTCGGCCTTATGCAGTGTTTTGTTCCTCTTGCCACCTAGTTTCCGTCATACGGTGTTATGTTCCTGGATTTTGCGTTCCTTACGGTTGGGTGATTTATGGGACCCCTTGACAGTTCGCTTTGAATAAGACTTCGTCGGCAAGGCCAACTTTGGTTTTACCATTTGCCACCTAAGCCTTTTCCCCGGGTTTTGCGAGCAGGGTCATCTTATTTTAA
The DNA here is from genome assembly GCA_021605205.1 of Aegilops longissima. Classification (NCBI taxonomy): domain Eukaryota; kingdom Viridiplantae; phylum Streptophyta; class Magnoliopsida; order Poales; family Poaceae; genus Aegilops; species Aegilops longissima. Next base: position 19,884 of record JAHIAM010000620.1, read on the forward strand.
ACCCGGGCCAATGCTCCTCTGAGTGTTGGTCCAAACTAGAACCACTGCGGTGCCACCTGAGGCAACTTGGGGCATCTTGGTTGCCGTCGTAGTGTTCATCCGGATGTGCCACGAGAGCGAATATGTGCAGCTCCTATCGGGATTTGTCGGCACAATCGGTGGCTTCTGGTCTTGTTTATTCTGTCGAAATGTCTTGTAGTCCGGGATTCGAGATTGATCGGGTCTTCGGTAGAAGAATAATCCCGTTGACCGTGAGCTTATAATGGGCTAAGTTGGGACACCCTGCGAGGTAATATCTTTGAAAGCCGTGCCGCGGTTATGAGGCAGATGGGAATTTGTTAATGTCGGTTGTAGATAACCTAAAGTTGACCTCAATAAAATACACCTCAACGCGCGTGTTACGTGATGGTCTCTTCTCGGTGAGTCCGAAGTGAACACGATGTTGGAGTTATGTCGGCGTAAGTAGTTCGGGATCACTTCTTGATCAATACTAGTTTCACGACCGTTGCTTCTCTTCTCGCTCTCTTTTGCGATGTAGCCACCATATATGCTGAGTAAACTTGCTGCAGCTCAACTTTACTACCATGTCCTCCCTTAAGCTTAAATAGTCTTGATCTCATGGGTGTGAGATTGCTGAGTCCCGTGGCTCACAGATACTTCAAACGATTGCGAGGTTCCGATGAGGCGGTCAGAGATGATTCCACAGAGCTCAAGTGGGAGTTCGACGAGGCGTGGTCGTTACTATGTCGTTTCGAGATGATCGGTGAGTGGTGCCCGGTTGGAGACGATTAGGGGATCTGTGTTAGCATTTGGGTATCTTCTTTATTTTGGTTCCGTAGTGGACCTTGAGTGTACTACGAATGATGTATGTTTAATTATGTCTTGTGGCGTGGCGATTGTAAGCCAACTATGTTTCTTTCCCTTAATTATTACATGGGTTGTGTGAAGATTACCTCACTTGCGACATTGCTTTCAATGCGGTTATGCCTCTAAGTCGTGCCTCGACACGTGGGAGATATAACTGCGCATCCAGGCGTTACAAGTTGGTAATCGAGCCTTCCCGACTTAGGAGCCCCCTACTAGATTGTTTCTTGGCGTTGTTGAGTCTAGAATGGAAAAATGTTTTGAGTCTTAGGATTATATATATCGGAGTAGGATTCTTTTACTCTCGGTCCTTCATCGCTCTGTGAGGTCTCGGCGTAGAGTTTTGACTCTTCTCTTCTCAAATTTCACTAAAAATTTTTTAGGATCCGTGGGTATCTTGGAATCGTTAGATGGTTTTGTGTGAGAACATTGTTCTTGGTGCCTCGACATTTAGGGGTTGTGGCGGTGTCCGGGGAGTTGAGCTCCAGGGTGTTGTCGTCACAATTTTATCGTTGCGATTCTGGAATACGAGTTTTACCGACATGAAATCTCTTTTGTGCGGTTGTTGGTGAGATAACCACGATAGCCCGATCTTGTGGCGAGTCTTGGAATATTGCCATGACTTGCATAACGGATGTTTTTGAAGGTCGAGGTACCACGATTTCGAGGATTTCTTGGTTATGTGTTGACGGATGGATCTGTTGGATCTAGGTATTGTTAGTTTGGGTGATATATTTTGTGTCCTGTCCCCAACACCAGTTGCATAACCGAAAGTTTGGGAGTTTATAGGTGGGAATTCTAGTAGCTTACAGGATTTTCTTTCCAACGGATGTATGATTTGAGATTGGGTTCAGCGTCTAGTGGTCCGCCCATTCACGGTCGATTCTGATGGTGCGAGGCGTCTTAAAGAATCCTTGGCTATGCTGATTCGGGGCGTCTTGTTAGTCATTAATGGCGTCCGCTATCGTCGTGTCCGTGTGGGGCCCCACGACACTGCTGAAATCTCTATCATGTGTTTGTTCGGCTCATCTAGAAGCCAACCTTTTGTTTTCAGTTATGATATTGAATTGTTTCTCGATCGAGATGTTGTTTCCATATTCTTTATCTAAGTGGCTTCTCACCTTAATGGATGTGTGATGATTAACTTTGGAATTCATTCGTTCATTCTTGTTGAATGTTTATTGTGAAGACTATATGTTGCAATTTCTATCCGTTGATTCTACTTATCAATTTGTCTATCAAAGGACTAACGGATGTCACCCTCTTGAGGATGGCTCATGCCAGCGTCTGAATCCGGACCGCAATGATGGGGATCGTCGAATCCTCCACCTCCACCTCCACCTCCGCCTCGAAGCACGGCAAGCTATCATGGCAGCCACCAATGCCAATGCTCGAGATGATTTTGCAGCTCTTGCAGAAGCGTACTCGAGGGCAAGGCAATCAAGGCAATCAAGGTCAAGGCAACAATCAGCCACACTTTGCTACTCTCGGTGGTTTCTCGCTAATCAGCGAAGTCTTTCGGTTTACGTGTTGAGGCAGCGGGACGATGATTGGTTAGTGGATATCTGCAAGCACTTTGGTATGCAATGTCGGACACGAGGACTTTGTCAAGTTTGCATCGTTTCAACTCAAGGATCAAGCTGCTGAGTGGTTCGACAATACAAAGATTCGAGAGGAGGTCGTGTCATTACAGGATGAGTTCGCCGTGATTTCGAGCTCATCACATTCGAAGAGTGTTGTTGAGAGCAAGCGTGAGGAGTTCCGCAATCTCAAGCAAGGCACCTTGTGCATCTATCAATACAATATCCGAGTTCGAGGCTTCCTTTCGTTTTGCTAAGCAAGATGTACACGATGAAAGAGTATGATCTATCGATTCGGGGTGGTGCGAGAGAGGATCTGCAATTACCTCTTGTCTTTGTTTGAGCAGATAAGTATGATGATTTCTACAACATGGCACTCAAGCAAGCGGCACAGCTCAAATCGAGGCTTCTAAGAAGAGAATCGGGGATGCGATTCAGTCCTCCTCGTCCTCTCAAGTGGCAGCCAAGCGCGAAGTTTTATCTGCCCCTCCTCCGTTCCGTCGGCCTTACGGTGAGAGAAGAACTCAGGTGGCGTGGATCTTCCACCCACCAACCAAGCTATCGAACAAGTCTAATTCTCAAGCTCCAAGGTCAAGTGCTCCTTACCACCGTCGCTCTCAGGTCACTTGCAACAAGTGTCGGCGAAGGTCACTATCTTGAACAAGTGCTTCAACAGGCGTCTTCCGCCTCCTCCTCTGTGAAATCTTCCGGCAATGCGGTGGTCAAGCATAATCCAAAGTATGCCAAGGTCAATATGATGAATGCAGCTCGGCGGAGGATTCTTGGATGTGCTAATGGGTAATCTCTCGATTAATGATATTCTGCTAAAGTCTTATTTGATCTTGGTGCATCGCTTTCTTTCATTTGAGACCTTTTGTTTCCAAGCATGAATTTGTGTGGGAAAGATTCCTACTCCGTTGAAGATTGTGTCCCGGGCAAGCAAATGACATCTAATGTTTATGTCCGGATGTTTCTATCAAGATGGGCGATTATAGATTTCTTTCTAAACCGGTGGTTCTTGGTGACTCGGACATTGATCTTATTCTCGGAATGGGTGGCTTTATCGGCTGGCTCGGCTTGATTGTGCTGCGGGGAAATTCAATTGACTCATTCTTCTAATGATGTGATCATCTATGCCCTCGTGATGAAACCATTGGTTGTTTTCTCTCAATGAGAAGCGAATTGAATGCCATCTCGATTCGATCGTTTGTGAGTACCAAGATGTCTTTCGGAAGAGCTTAGGTATGCCTCCTCATCGGCGGTTGAGTTCGTTATCGATCTTGAGCAGAACCTTGAACCCGTTTGCAAGCGTCCATACAAGCTTGGACTGATGAGCTGAGGAATTGAAGAAGCAGCTCGATGAACAAGGCGTCACAGGTTTGATCGGACCGAGTTCATCTCCTTGGGGTTGTGGTGTTCTTTTGTCGGGAAGAAGGATGGCTCGGACCGACTTTGTGTCGATTACCGTCCATTGAATAAGAAGACAATCAAGAACAAGTATCCACTTCCCAACATCAATGAGCTTTTCGAGCAACTCAAAGGGTGCTGATGTTCTCTAAGCTTGACCTTCGTATGGGGTATCATCATTCGCATTAAGTGAACAAGATATTCCCAAGACAGCATTGAGAACAAGCTTTGGTTCTTATGAATATCTTGTCATGTCCTTGGCCTCGTCAATGCTCCTCCAACTTTCTCTCGGATGATGAACTTCATATTCAATCCTTACACCAATGAATTCGTCTTGGTCTATCTTGATGATATCTTGGTCTTCTCCAAGAATAAGAAGGATCATGCCAAACATTTGCGATTGGTGCTAGACAAGCTCGGAGAGTATCAATTCTATGCGAAGTTCTCCAAATGTGAATTCGGCTTGATGAAGTGCTTTATCTTGGTCATATCATCTACCCAAGGGCATCATTGTTGATCCAGAAGGTGTCCGCAATTGTCAATTGGGAACCTCCTCGAGAATGTCAAACAGCTCATGACTTTCTTGGTCTTGCAAGCTATTGCGAAGATTAGTTGAGAACTTCTCCAAGATTGCAAAGCCTCTTTCAACCTCCTCGAAGCGGTGAAGTATATACGGTCTCCAGTGTGGCGTTGCTTTCAAGACTCTCAAGAGAAACTCGTCACACTCTGTTACGACTCCTCTGATGAATCCAAGCCTTATGAAGTGTTACGTGATGCTTCTCTTCAAGGTCTCGGTCTTTGTGTTAATGCAAGAGAAGAGAGTTGTGGCTTATACCTCTACTTGATTTGAAGCCCAGCGAGAAGAACTACCCCACTCACGATCTTGAGTTGGCGGCGATTGTCCATGCATTGATTACTTGGAGACATCTCTTGTTGGGAAGGAAAGTGGACATTTTCACGATCACAAGAGTCTCAAGTACATCTTCACTCCTAACCTCAACCTCGAGCAGACTTCGATGGGTGAAATGATTCAAGAGTACAACCCAAGTATTGAGTATACTCGGGCAAGCCAATGTCATTCTGAGATGCTTTGGCAGGAAAGCTTCTGTGCAGTCTAATCCTCAAGCCCTTTCAGGCGGATCTCGTGAATCTTTCCATAGCTGAATCTTCAAGTTGTTCCTCAAGGCTTTCTTGCCAACCTCATAGTCTCTCCTACTTTGGAAGATCAGATTAAGTGAGGCTCAACTTACTGGATACCATGGTGAAGAAAGTGAAGCGTGGTATCGACAAGGGCATTTCAAGTACAAGTGCTTCCATGTTGATGACAAAGACACTCTGTTCTTTGAGGACGGATTATGGTTCCTAAGGGTGATCTCGAAAAGTCATTATGAGCAGAGGCTCACAATTCGCTTCTATCCATTCATCATCTGGAAATGCGAAGATGTACCATGACCTCAAGCGGTCATATTGGTGGACTCGAATGAGGCGAGAAATTGCTCAATTAGTGAATGAGTGTGATGTCTGCGAGAAGAGTGAAAGCAGAACACCAAAGACCAGCTGGTCTCCTTCAACCTCTTGCTATTCCTGAATGGAAGTTTGATCATATTGAAATGGACTTACGTGACTGGCTTTCCAAAGTCAAGCGTGGAAATGATGCTATCTTCGTTGTCATTGACAAGCTTACTAAAGTGGCTCATTTTCTTCCTATCAAAGAATCCATCACTGCAGCTCGGTTGGCGAGCTTTACACCTCGAGGATTGTCTCTTGCACGGCATTCCACAAGTGATCTCTTGAGACCGTGGCAGCATCTTTACCTCAAGTTAAGGATTCTTTTGAAGGCCATGGGCACCAACATTCGTTTCACACAGCTTTCCATCCTCAAACAAGTGGCCAAGTTGGCGAGTTAATCAAATTCTTGAAGATATGCTCGGGGCTTGTGTCATTTCCTTGGTATGAAGTGGGAAGATTGTCTTCCTTATGCGAGTTCTCTTACAACAACAGACTTCCAAGCGAGTTGGGCAGGCCCATTGAAATTCTCTATGGCGAGAAAGTGCGTACTCCTCTCAATTAGTGCAGGAGGCAAT
>JAHIAM010000621.1:0-26033 GCA_021605205.1 Aegilops longissima
TAGGTTTTGTCCCCGATTTGGAGGGTATTCTAGGTTCTCGTTACACATCACTAAGCCTTGGCATTGCAACTAATAAGTTAGTTGTGAGATGATGTATTACGGGCAGTAAAGAGACTTGCGGTAACAAGATTGAACTAGGTATTGGATACCGACGATGAATCTCGGGCAAGTAACATACCGATGACAAAGGGAACAACGTATGTGTTATGCGGTTTGACCGATAAAGATCTTCAGTAGAATATGTAGGAACCAATATGGGCATCGAGGTTCCGCTATTGGTTATTGACCGAGAATAGTTCTAGGTCATGTCTACATAGTTCTCGAACCCGTAGGTCCGACGCAACACGTTACGATGCAGTTTTATTATGAGTTTACAAGTTTTGATGTACGAAGTTTGTTGAGTCCGGATGTGATCACGGACATGGCGAGAGTCTCGAAATGGTCAAGACATAAAGATTGATATATTGGAAGCCTATATTCGGATATCGGAATGGTTCGGGTGAAATCGAGTTTCTGGAACAGGGATTCTGGAACCCTCCGGGGATAATGGGCCTTAGTGGGCCATGAGGGAAAAGAGGAGGGCGGCAGGGCAGGCCGCGCCCTCCCCTAGTCCGAATAGGACAAGGAGAGGCGGCGCCCCCCCTCTTTCCCTCCCCTTCCTTCTCCAACAAGGCAAGAGGGAGTCCTACTCGGTGCGAGTAGGACTCCTCGAGCGCCTTCTGAGGGCGCCGCACTCCCCTCCCTCCTTTATATCTGAGGCGGGGCACCCCAGAAGACACAAGTTGATCTCTGAATCGTTCCTTAGCCGTTTGCGGTGCCCCCTCCACCATATTCCACCTCGGTCATATCGTGCGGAGTTTAGGCGAAGCCTGCGCTGGTAGAGCATCATCATCGTCCTGCGCCGTCGTCTTGTGAACTCATCGATGCTTTGCTGGATCGGGCGGGATCGTCATCGAGCTGAGCGTGTGCTGAACTCGGAGGTGCCGTGCCGGTACTTGGATCGGTCGGATCGTGAAGGCGTCGACTACATCAACGCGTTGTCATAGCGCTTCGCTTCGGTCTCAGTGCGTGGACAATACTCTCCCTCTCGTTGCTATGCCATCACCATGATCTTGCGTGTGCGTAGGAATTTTTGAAATTACTCGTTCCCCAAGTGGCATCGAGCCTGGTTTTATCGTTGATGTTATATGCACGAGTAGAACACAAGTGAGTTGTGGGCGATACAAGTCATACTGTTACCAGCATGTCATACTTTGGTTCGGTATTGTGAGATGAAGCGGCCCGGACCGACATTACGCGTCGCTTCTGCGAGACTGGTTTCACGCTCGAGCTTTCGTTGCTTAAAGGTGACTGGCGGTGTCTCTCTCTCACTTTAGTTGAACCGAGTGTGGCTACGCCGGACCTTGCGAAGGTTAAAACAGCACCAACTTGACAAACTATCGTTGTGGTTTTGATCGTAGGTAAACGGTTCTTGCTCAGCCCGTAGCAGCCCGTAAAATTTGCAACAACAAAGTAGAATCTAACTTGTTTTGCGGGGCATGTTGTGATGTGATAGCGAGGCGTGATGCTATATTTTATTGTATGAGATGATCATGTTTTGTAACCGAGTTATCGACAACTGTGAAACCATATGGTTGTCGCTTTATTGTATGAAATCTGGCCATGTAATTGCTTTACTTTATCACTAAGCGGCAGCGATAGTAGTGAAAAGTAATAGTTGGCGAGCGACAACGATGCTACGATGGAGATCAAGGTGTCGGCGCGGTGATGATGGTGATCATGGCGATGCTTCGGAGATGGAGATCGCAAGCACTGAATGATGATGGCCATATCATATCACTTTATATTGATTGCATGTGATGTTTATCCTTTATGCATCTTATCTTGCTTTGATTGGCGGTAGCATTTTAAGATGATCTCTCACTAAAAATTATCAAGAGCGTGTTCTCCTGAGTATGCACCGTTGCCAAAGTTAAATCGAGCCCGGACACCACGTGATGATCGGGTGTGATAAACTCTCGTCCATCTACAAGCGGGTGCAAGCCAGTTTTACTGCAATAGAATACTCGAGGTTAAACTTGACGAGCCTAGCATATGCGAGATATGGCCTTCGGAACACGGGAGCCGAAAGGTTGGCGTGAATCATATAGTAGATATGATCAACATAGTGATGTTCACCATTGAAAACTACTCCATCTCACGTGATGATCGGTTATGGTTTAGTTGATTTGGATCACGTAATCACTTAGATGACTAGAGATGTCTGTCTAAGTGGGAGCTCTTAAGTAATATGATTAATTGAACTTAAATTTATCATGAACTTAGTACTGATAGTATTTTGCTTGTCTATGTTTACTGTAGATAGATGGCTCGTCTGTTGTTCCGTTGAATTTTAATGCGTTCCGAGAAAGCAAAGTTGAAGATGATGGTAGCAATTACGGACTGGGTCCGTAACGAGATTATCCTCATTGCTGCCTGGAAGAATTATGTCCTGGAAGCACCGCTAGGTGTATCGAACTGCTTGCAGAACAGCGCCCGAGAAGTTGTGAGCGTCACGGAAGAGCAAAGCTGATGACTACTACTCTATAGTTCGGATGTGCCATGCTTTACGGACTTAGAACCGGGTCTTCAACGATGTTTTGAGCGTCATGGAGCATATGAGATGTTCCAAGAGTTGAAGTTAATATTTCAAGCAAATGCCGGATTGAGAGATATGAAGTCTCCAATAAGTTCTATAGGCTGCAAGATGGAGGAAATAGTTACATCATGGTGAGCATATACTCAAAATATGGGGTATAATAATCACTTGATTCAAGCTGGGAGTTAATCTTCGGATGATAGTGTCATTGAAAGAATTCTCAATCACTGCCACCAAGCTACAAGAGCTTAAGTGATGAACTATAATATGCAAGGATGACCAAGACAATTCGAGCTCTTCACGCAATGCTAAAAGCTGGAGGTAGAAATCAAGAAAGAGCATCAAGTGTTGATGGTCAACAAGACCACTAGTTTCAAGAAAAAGGCAAAGGGAAGAAGAGAACTTCAAAAAGAACAACAAGAAAGTTGCTGCTCAGAGAAAAACCCAAGTCTGGACCTAAGCACAGGCGAGTGTTTCTTGCAAGCAAACTAGTCCTTTGGAGCGGAACTGCCCCAAGTATTTGGCGGATAAGAAGGATGGCAATGTGAACAAAGGTATATGATATACATGTTATTGATGTGTACCTTACTAGAGCTAAGTAGTAGCACTTTTGGGTATTTGATATTGGTTACATTGCTAATATTTGCAACTCAAAGCAGGGACTACTGAATGAGCGATGGCAAAGGGCGAGGTGACGATCTTGGCGTGGAAGCGGTTCCAAAAGTCGATGTGATGATGATCACGCTACCTCTACATCTACCTTCGAGTTAGTTTTAGACCTAAATAATTGTTATTTGGTGCAGCGTTGAGCATGAACATTATATCTGGATCTTGTTTGATGCGAGGCGGTTATTCATTAAATCAGAGAATAATGGTTGTTCTATTTATATGAGTAATATCTTTTATGGTCATGCACCCTTGAAGAGTGGTCTATTTTATTAAATCTCGATAGTAGTAATACACATATTCATAATGTAGAAGCCAAAAGATGCAGAGTTAATAATGATAGTGCAACTTATTTGTGGCACTTGCCGTTTAGGTCATATCGATTATAAGCGCATGAAGAAACTCCATCTTGATGGACTTTTGGAATCACTTGATTATGAATCACTTGGTACTTGCGAACCGTGCCTCATAGGCAAGATGACTAAAACACCGTTCTCGGTTCTATGGAGAGCAACAGATTTGTTGGAAATCATACATACAGATGTATGGTCCGATGAATGTTGAAGCTCGTGGCGGATATCGTTACTTTCTCACCTTCACGAGATGATTTAAGCAGATATGGGTATATCTTCTTAATGAAGCATAAATCTGAAACATTTGAAAAGTTCAAAGAATTTTGAGTGAAGTTGAAAATCATCGTAACAAGAAAATAAAATTTCTGATCTGATCGTGGAGGAGAATATTTGAGTTATTCTGAGTTTGGTCTACATTTGAAAAATTGCGGAATAGTTTGCAACTAGCATACTGGAACACCACAGCGTAATGGTGTGTCGAGCGTCGTGTCGTACTTTACTAGATATAGATGCGATCTATGATGTCTCTTACCGATTTACCGCTATCGTTTTGGGGTTATGCTTTAGAGGCGGTCGCATTCACGTTAAATAGGGCACCATCAAAATCCGTTAAAGCGACTCCTTATGAACTATGGTTTGGCAAGAAACCAAAGTTGTGTTTACGAAAGTTTGGGGCTGCGATGCTTATGTGAAAAACTTCAACTGATAAGCTTGAACCCAAATCAGGAAAAATGTGTCTTCATAGGATACCCAAAGGAAACAGTTGGTACACCTTCTATCACAGATCCGAAGGCAAGACATTCGTTGCTAAGAATGGATCCTTTCTAGAAAGGTTTCTCTCGAAAGAAGTGAGTGGGAGAAAAAGTAGAACTTGATGAGGTAACGATTGCCAGATCCCTTATTGGAAAATGGTTCATCACAGAAATGGGTTCTGTGACACCTACACCAATTAGTGAGAAGTTAATGATGATGATCATGAAACGGATCAAGTTTCTCTTGAACTCATTAGGTCAACTAGAGTAAGATCCGCACGAGTGATGCGGTAATCCCTATGCGGAAGTCATGTTACTTGACCATGGTGAACCTACAAACTATGAAAGCGATGGTGAGCCCAGATTCCATAAAATGGTGGAAGCCATGAAATCTGAGATGGGATCCATGTATGAGAACAAAGTATGGACTTTGGTTGACTTGCCCGATGATCGACAAGCCATTGAGAATAAATGGATCTTTAAGAAGAAGGCTGGCTGATGGTAATGTAACTTTCTATAAAGCTCGACTTGTTGCAAAAGGTTTCGACAAGTTCAAGGGGTTGACTCGATGAGACTTTCTCACCGTGGCGATGCTTAAGTCTGTCCGAATCATGTTAGCAATTGCTGCATTTTATGATTATGAAATTTGGCAAATGGATGTAAAACTGCATTCTTGAATGGATTTCTAGAAGAAGAGTTGTATATGATGCAACCAGAAGGTTTTGTTGATCCAAAGGTCTTGACAAAGTGTGCAAGCTCCAGCGATCAATTTATAGTGCAGTGCAAGCCTCTACGGAGTTGGAATAAATGCTTTGATAGTGTGATCAAAGCATATGGTTTCTCTGAGACTTTTGAAGCTGTATTTACAAGAAAGTGAGTGGGAGCTCTGCAACATTTCTGATATTATATGTGGGCGACATATTATTAATTGGAAATGATATAAATTTCTGGATAGCATAAAGGATACTTGAATAAAAAGTTTTCAATGAAAGACCTCGGTGAAGCTGCTTACATATTGGGCATCAAGATCTATAGAGATAGATCAAGGCAGCTTAAGTGGACTTTCACAAAGCACATACCTTGATAAAGTTTTGAAAAAGTTCAAAATGGATCGAGCAAAAAGGTTTTTTGTATTACAAGGTGTGAAATTGAGTCGGACTCAATGCCCGACCACAACGAGAAGATAGAGAAAATGAAAGATGTTCCTATGCTTCACCATAGGCTCTATCATGTATGCAATGCTGTGTACGGAGACTGGCGTATGCTTAGCAATAAGCTTGGCAGGAAGGTACCAAAGTAATCCAGGAGTGGATCACTGGACAACGGTCAAAAACATCCTAAAATACCTAAAAAGGACTAAGGATATGTTTCTCGTATATGGAGGGGACAAAGAGCTAGTCGTAAATGGTTACGTCGATGCAAGCTTTGACACTGATCCGGACGATTCTAAATCCCAAACCGGATACATGTTTTTACTAAATGGTGGAGCTGTCAGTTGGTGCAGTTCTAAACAAAGCGTCGTGGCGGGATCTACATGTGAGCGGAGTACATAGCTGCTTGCAAGCAGCAAATGAAGGAGTCTGGATGAAAGAGTTCATTTCCGATCTAGGTGTCATACCTAGTGCATCGGGACCAATGAAGATCTTCTGACTTATCTTGGTGCAATTGCCTTGGCAAAGGAATCCAGATTTCACAAGAGGACCAAGCATATCAAGAGAAAGCTTCAATTCCATTAGGGACCAAGTCAAGTGGGAGACATAGAGATTTGCAAGATACATACGGATCTGAATATTGCAGACCGTTGACTAAGCCTCTTCCTCGAGCAAAACATGATCAGCACCAAGACTCCATGGGTGTTAGAATCATTAATGTGTAATCTAGATTATTGACTCTAGTGCAAGTGGGAGACTGAAGGAAATATGCCCTAGAGGCAACAATAAAGTTATTATTTATTTCCTCATATCATGATAAATGTTTATTATTCATGCTAGAATTGTATTAACGGAAACATAATACATGTGTGAATACATAGACAAACATATAGTCACTAGTATGCCTCTACTTGACTAGCTCATTAATCAAAGATGGTTATGTTTCCTAACCATAGACATGTGTTGTTATTTGATTAATGGGATCACATCATTAGGAGAATGATGTGATTGACATGACCCATTCCGTTAGCCTAGCACTTGATCATTTAGTATATTGCTATTGCTTTCTTCATGACTTATACATGTTCCGGTAACTATGAGATTATGCAACTCCGTTTACGGAGGAACACTTTAGGTGCTACCAAGCGTCACAGCGTGTTGGGTGATTATAAAGGAATACTACAGGTGTCTCCAAAGGTACATGTTGGGTTGGCGTATTTGAGATTAGGTTTTGTCACTCCGATTGTGGGGAGGTATCTCTAGGCCTTCTCGGTAATACATCACATAAGCCTTGCAAGCATTGCAACTAATAAGTTAGTTGCGAGATGATGTATTACGGAGCGAGTAAAGAGACTTGCGATAGCGAGATTGAACTAGGTATTGGATCCGAAGCGATCGAATCTCGGGCAAATAATTATACCGATGACAAAGGGAACAACGTTATGTCGTTATGCGGTTTGACCGATAAAGATCTTCGTAGAATATGTAGGAACCAATATGGGCATCAGGTTCCGCTATTGGTTATTGACGAGAATAGTTCTAGGTCATGTCTACATAGTTCTCGAACCCGTAGAATCCCGCAACAACGTTCGATGACGGTTTTTATTATGAGTTTAGAAGTTTTGATGTTCGAAGTTTGTTGAGTCCGGATGTGATCATGGACATGAGGAGTCTCGAAATGGTCGAGACATAAAGATTGATATATTGGAAGCCTATATTTGGATATCGGAATGGTTCGGGTGAAATCGGGATTTCACGGAACACGAAAATTCGGAACCCTCCGGGGGATAATGGGCCTTAGTGGGCCATGAGGGAAAAGAGGAGGCGGCCGGAGGGCAGGCGCGCCCTCCCCTAGTCAAGAATAGGACAAGGAGAGGCAGCGCCTTCCTCTTTCCCTCCCCTTTCCTTCTCCAACAAGGCAAGGGGAGTCCTACTCCGGTGGGAGTAGGATTCCTCAGCGCGCACCCCTTGAGGGGCGGCCACCTCCCCTCCCTCCTTTATATCACAGGGGGGCACCCCGAAGACACAAGTTGATCTCGGATCGTTCCTTAGCCGTGTGCGGTGCCCCCTCCACCATATTCCACCTCGGTCATGTCGTCGCGGAGTTTAGGCGAAGCCTGCGATGCGATGAGCATCATCATCGTCCTGCCGTCGTCTTGTGGGAACTCATCCCGATGCTTTCTTTGGATCGGGCCCGGGATCGTCATCGGCTGAGCGTGTGCTGAACTTCGGAGGTGCCGTCGTTCGGTACTTGGATCGGTCGGATCGTGAAGGCGTCTGACTACATCAACAGCGTTGTCCTGCGCTTCGCTTACGGTCTCACAGTGCGTGGACAATACTCTCCCCTCGTTGCTATGCCATCACCATGATCTTGCGTGTGCGTGGAAATTTTTGAAATTACTCGTTCCCCAACGAGAACAGCTCCATGAGAGGTGGAGGATAGAAGCGGTAGGCGGCGGGGCGGCAAGATGGGCGACAGATCGGGGAAGTGGGCGAGGGCGTCGAGCTGTTGCGGTGGGCGGCGTTGTCGGGGAAGAGGCTCGGCTGCGCAGTGGTGGCGTGGTGGGCGAAGGAGGTGGGGTTTCGCGGCTGGGCCGGAGAGGTTATATGGCGGCATGGGATTTGAATGGCGAAAAGAGGCGATGGGAGGGTGAAGCATGACATAGGGGCGCACTTGTCAAAATGTAAGTGTGTTACAAAGTACCCCCACCGATTTGAACTAAGACCCTTCGGCTCGGGGTTAGAAGGGGATTTAGGTGTAGTCGGATTTGGCGGTGGAGGGAGTTTTAGTGCGCGTTGTAATTTCGGGATAGCAAAGGCGCGGGTTGTGAAAGCGCTAGTTTGGGAACACGATATCTGAATTTCGGGATATAACAAGGCGAGGTTGAATTTTGGGACAAGCCTAACATGTAGTAATATTGTACTTATGCGTACCAAATCAATTCGCACTTCCCTCAACAAAAAGAAAATGAAAAAATAAAACTATTCACACCACACAAAGAGAGTCTTGCCCGTTTTACTATACAAATGCTATTCAAAGCTACTCCCTCCTTCCATCTATATAGGGCCTAATCGTTTTCGATGCTAACTTTGACCAAATATTAGAGCAATGATATATGACATGCAACTTACACAAAGCACACGTTAACTTCATACATGAAAGGTTCTTTCAATGATATAATTTTCACATTTTGCATGTCATGTACTATTATTCTTGTCAATAGTCAAAGGAGGTCTTAAAATCTCATTCGCCCTATATAGATGGAAGGAAATATGAATCCATTTATGTCTGATTAATTTTTTTGCTTGCTGTATAATGCATGTAACCTACTCATACCAACATTTTAGTGCATTCCAAATGTCTATACTACCGCTGCAATTCGAACTAAATTTGAATTTGTTTCTCTATTTCAATAAGAATCTACAATCATGATTGTTGCCAACTTCAACCATCATAGTTTCCTTGCTATCCATAGATATAAATCAGAACGGCCTATAATGCGGGATGCGGGCACACAATCATCAACAACTCCGTTTTTTAAAAGAGTAGAGATAAAATATATTAAATGTAGTATAACATGTTCATAAACACACCATGTGTATCACCGTTATATATATTCACACATCGTCGGTTTTAAAACACTATGATAAATTCTTCAAATATCCGATTAAGCTTTTATAATGAAGTATATATGATCTCTATTAGTCTTTTACACCACGCAACCCTCTTATCTTTGTAGCTAGCTAACTTTCTCTTGTGCATGCACGGCCGCATCCCTCTCCCCTCCCTCAGCGTTCTCTAGCTCCATCAGCATAATTTGTCTTTTCACTTTAGGTCGTTCACCTATGGTGTGTGTAGGCCCCTGCTCCTTCTTTCGACACACATCGATCGATATGCCTCTCTAGCCAGGTGTGCCTAGCACTAACACAAGCTTCCCTCTTCTCTTGTCACCGTCCATGCCTCACTCCCACCCTCTTTTCATCGTTCTCGTGCTGCCTTCCTCCCCCTTTCGATATAGTATGCCTCTCGTACCACCTCCTACATGCATCCTCTCTCTCTATCCTTCTCCTCGTGCCTCATTTGCTTCTAACACACACATGCATGTATACCGATCGATCTCCCAACATATACCTAGATGGGCTTTAACTACCCCCATAGATCGGCGTACCTCACAAGTTGTCTCTCCTTTCTCTAACAAGGCGATTGATCTTCCTATGTAATTATCTCACCTTACCACAGCCACATATATCCCCCTCATCATTCGTGCATGCCTCGACCCATCTCTCTGCCTTACGTGCACAAACAACAAGCAGCCATCTCCTCTCTTATTGATATTCTTGAGGCGTGCCCTCGTTTATCAACAAGCCTATCCCACCATTTGTTAGAAGCAACTCCACTACCACCCTCCAACACTCTAGCTCTGTCTCTCTCCAACCTTATTCCTCTCCTGCACATATGCATGGATGCCGATCGATCTCCCTTAATACATGAGGCGGTCGATCTCCTTAATACATGAGTGGCCTCTCTCCTCCTCCACATATACCAGCCATTGTACCTCTATAGTTAATTGGGCCTCCTCTTCCCCCACCACAGCGATAGTCCGAACCTGCGGTAGGTATCCATGCCACGAGACAAGCTGCATGTCCCTCTCACGTTCGATGGGCCAGCCACTCTATATCTTTGGCGTGGGCACACACAAATTCGATGTCACTATTTATCGATCGCATATACACACACACACACACACACACACACACACACACATCATCCCTCTTTTGATTCTATGGACACCTCAAGCCGATGATACCTCCACTCTCTTCTAGTGGATCGCCCCTCTATATATCGTTATATCGAGGACTCTATTTCACACATTGCATATGTTACATTTTTGATTGACCCCCCAAAAACTCTCAAGAACCGACACACTATATCTCTGGTTTGTATCTCTCTCTCACACAACCACCACGTAGGTGGTGTGCGTATACAAGAAGAGAATAGGTGCACCGTGCATGTACTCACGCTTGTGCCCAGCCACACCCATGGGTACAGTGGAGCTCATTTCTTTATGAAATGGCAGCCCGTGCTAATTTGAGCCTACCCGTGGCGGTTGTTTACCTAGGAGGTGGGTGTACCTTGCCTGCGAAACAAATTCGACGACGTGTTGCGCGTTATTTTTAAAAAGTTATAGCGCTCAATGGCGTATCACAGAATATAAAAGCGATTTTATGGAGAAAAAGGTGAGTCCGCTCACTATATACAATGGTGCCTTGCGCATGCCTAGTTTGTAAGCTCTTTAAGTATCTCACAAAGGCTGCGGTGGCCTCTCTCTCTCTTATTGTTGGTCAGCGATCGGCGCATCCGTCCTTGAGGGGAAAAGAGTCTCGATGCCTCTCTCTCTCCATTGGTCACTGATCAGCGCATCCGTCCGCCAGAAGGGAGAAGTGCATCATTTCTCCGTTCGGCGGTGCCGGGAACCGCGTCGATCTGTGGTACCGCCGTTCTCTCGACCAAGCTCGGCGTGGCAGGGCCTCGCCATGCTCATGATTCCGCCCGCCGCCGCTCACTAGTTACATCTCGATGACCTCTAGGTATCCCTCCGGCCTTGCTCCACTTGCCCATCTTCACGTCGCTGCATGTGGATCTTCCATAGTTCTTTGCCCAAAACATAGCTGTCCAGTACGTACTTTCCATATTGCATTCTCGTCCTCACACGTTTTGAACAAACACAACCCGTGTTGTTATCTTCCCTTAAACAAAGAATATGCTTCTTTTTGTACGTCGCATGTGTCATCAATTTGTTATTGGCTGATAATTGTTTCCTTTCTACCTCTTTTTTTGCAAACAGGGCTATCCATTTCACCTTGTTGCTATTGTGACCTTTTGGTGAACTACACAAATCACTTTTTTTCTTAAGTGTGTTTTGCGGGTAATACTAAAGTATCACATGGGCAATGTCTCTACATTCAGTCTTGTTTGCACAAAGTGAGAATAGGTTTGCTCTATAATCCTCATCCAACTCGAGGCCTAATCTTCTCCAACTAGTTAGTCTTAAGAGAGTTTGCAAATATGACCGGCTTCTATTTGTGTGTTTATTGTTTCATCAATGAGTCCTCTATTATAAGTAATCACACTTAATATCTTTGGAACAGGAACGCTCTGCTCTATTTTAGTGGGCGCACAAAATGGTCAGAATGTTTCATGCTCGAGAACAACTACTTTTTCCCAACATGCCTTGTTGATTTAAGCAGGCAGAGCTGGGGGCGTTCTTTATCACGCTCAATATCGACCCTATCCAAAAGGAACTCAGCGGTCCCCAAGATAGACCCGCATATTGAAAGCTTTTAAGGGTGGATATCATTACATCAACATTACATAATAGATGGGGATACATACATAAGGCATACAATGCCACGAATACAACATCATCTCATATACAAGATCAACATCCGACTACGGATGAAACATAAACAAAAGCTCAAGCGACATCCACCACTGCTAGCCGAGCTGCCAGACACGGAACCTATCTCTGATCGAAGAAGCGAGAAGAAGAACTCAAGACCAGCAAACATCGCTCTCGCGTCATGATCGCCATAAACCTGTACCTGCAACTGTTGGTGTAGTAATGTCATGAGCCCACGAGGACTCGGCAATCCCATTACCATGGGTATCAAGACTAGCAAAGCTTAAGGGGAAGGAAGGGGTAAAGTGGTGAGGTTGCGCAGCGATTAAGCATATATGGTGGCTAACATACATAAATGAGGCGAGAGAAAACAAAGGCGATCGTCAACTAGTAATGATCGAAGTGATCCTGAACTCCTACTCACGTCGGACATAACCCAAAACCGTGTTCTCCTCTCGATCAACCCGAAAGAGACACTCGCGATTTACGCTACGGTTGGTGTATTTTAGAAGAGTTTGCTTCAAGTTTACTACCGGATATTAACAAATTCCATACTGCCACATAACGGCGGGCACGGCTCTAAAAGTTCAAACCCTGCGGTGTACCAACAGCCCATGATAAGCTCTGCGATGCGAAGGATATTCCTTCTCCCGGAAGACCGATCAGTCTCGGAATCCGGCTACAAGACATTCGACAGCAATAAAACAAGACCAGCAAGACCGCCCGATCTGGCAAACAATCCCGATAGGAGCTGCACATATCTCGTTCTCGAGGGCACACGGATAAGCTAAGCGTACAGGTACCAGCCCGTAACCCAAGTTGCCAAGGATGGTCCCATACGGTGCTCTAGTTTGGACCAACAACTTAGACAAGCAACGGCCGGGGTAAATAAAGATGACCCTGGGCTATGACTCCCAAGGAAAAAAAGGCTAAGTGAGGCAAATGGTAAAACCAATGTTGGGCCTTCTTTGGAGAGTCTTATTCAAAGCGAACTGTCAAGGGGTCCCATAAATCACCCGACAGCGTTAGGGGCGCAAAATCCGGGAACATAATACCGATATAGCGGAAACTAGAGGCGGCAAAGTGGAACAAAACACCGGGCATAAGGCCGAGCCTTCCACCCTTTACCAAGTATATAGATGCATTAATTAAATAAGATATATTGTGATATCCCAACAAGTAAACATGTTCAACAAGGAACAACATCTCCATGTTCAACAAGGAACAAACTTCATCTTCACCTGCAACTAACAAGCTATAAGAGGGGCTGAGCAAAAGCGGTAACATAGCCAAACAACGGTTTGCTAGGAAGGGTGCAAAAGGTTAGAAGCTGACATGGCAATTTGGGAGGCTTGAGGAACAAGTGATAGGTAGCGCAACATAGCGATAGAAGCGAAGCAACTAGCATAGCAATGATAGTAGTGAGATCCAGGTAGCGGTCATCTTGCCTGAAATCCCGCAAGGAAGAAGAGCGAGTCCATGAAGAAGGCGAGCGGATGAAGCCGAACCAAGCGTGAAGCGAGCGAATCCTCACGATGCATCGCGAAGCGAGGAACTAACAAGAAGAAGCACACAACATAGTAAACACACCACACATAGACAAGACATGATGCACAACAAGCATGATGCATGACAAAGCTACATGAAGCTACTCATGGCAAGAGATGATGCAAACAAGAACAACACATCAAGGCAAGTTTAAATGAGGCGGAAACAACATAGAACAATTCAGTAAGTCCTCATATGCAAATTTCGAAATTGGTCCAGATCTGAATAAATTTATGTTCAAGTTGTTAAACAGCAAGTTAAGATGCACCACGATGATCTACACGAGGAATTCTAGTCAAGTTACATATAAAGTTCATTTAATTGAGACTACGGCCTAGAAGATATGAGCAAAACAAGTTAAACATGGCATTGATGCAAAATGCATACCAACATCAAGCAAACACCTCAAAACAAGGATGCAACATGATAATATGAAACTACATGCAAAATCAAGCAAGTTTCATATAGAGCACACTCAAAAGCGAACAGCGATTCAACACATACACCCTATACAAGTTTAAAGGACAAGCTGTCCAAAACAACAACTAGGCATATTGCAAGCATCAAAACACTATGCTACATCATCTCAACGTAACAACAAAAGGCATGGGCATGATGTACAGGTAAAGCATGACAAAACATGAACACTGAGCTATCTCCATAAATCACTAGAACATGCTCAAAAACACATGGCAAGATTGCAAATAATAACAGTTTCAGACTTTAGCAGAAATAACATCAGGTTGCAATGTTTAGAGCTATCAAACAACATGTTAAAGGAACTTATCATGGCAAACAAAGGCATGGAATGAATCTACTAATTTCATAGAACAAAAGTCCCTTACTGACCATGAGCCAAAAAGGATCAGAAAATATGATGGCACCCATGTAAACATGGAAAGTTATATTACAGATTCATACATGGCAGGAACAACAATAAGTAGACATGTTGGTGAGCTTGAACCACTCACAGAGCAATACATGGCATGGAAAGGCAACTCACAGTAAGAATACATGGCATAGAAGCTATACATGGCAAGAACAACATTATAGCATACGGATCAACTACAACAACCTTGGCAAATTGAATAACATGTAAACAATCTGCCAGGAAACATTTTATAGCAAAAGTAGGCTCGATTGACTCAAGCTATGGCACTCCATAATTGCAAACAAGGGCATGGATGGATGAGCATAACCATATGTTCAAAACATCCTTACTGAAGTATCTCAAAATAAGCATGGATCTCTCGGTAGTATCAAGTTTACATGGCATAAAAATATCAATGAGCAGGGGATTTGAAATCAGCAACATCATAAAGTCTAGTTTGCATGCATGTGCTAGTCACCACAGAGATCACAAAAATACATAACATACACCCTGTAAAGATGGCATGGCATATTACAAAACACATGTAGGACTCAAGTTCATAGGGTGCACACATCAATCATGACAAAAATGACAAAAGTGCATGTTACGATTAGAATCTGAAACTAACATCATAGCCCTCTTCCAACAGCATTTCCGGAATCAAGATGAGCTCAAATGTAAATGATGCAATGAGATGAAATGATGTCTCTCGTTGGGAGCGAACAATTCGACATATTACAGCATAAAATGGAGCTACATGCCGAGAGATACAACAGGTCAAACATGGCATGATATCTTTGAAGCGGGACTTAGTCACTTTCGGGAAAAAAACAGGTGGCGCCTAGTAACTATCGTCATGCGAAGTAGGATGTAAGGGCAGGCGAGCCTCACCTTGCTGGGCCTGGCCCGAGGTGGAGAAGGAGGCAGACAGGCTGGGCGGGGGCACGGGGCCAGAAGGTCGAGACCCTCAGTGAGGCCTGGCCGTCGTCTCTCGATCCGAAGGGGCCAGGGAGGCAGGCGGCCCAGCTGAGCTGATGGCGGCCGAGGCGAGGCCCGAGGAAGAAGAGCCGAGATCGAGGCTGGCCCAGCCAAATCAGAGCAAAGAAGCGGAAGGCGAAGCGAGCGGAGGCGGAGCCTCGAGGCATGGCGCCCGCCATGTCAACAGGCAGCGGGGCTGGGCGACGAGCCTGTGAGCAGTAGCGATGAGCAGCCAGAGGCGCCCTGGCGGAAGGAGACAGCCATGAGGAGGCCGACAGAGCGGCGGCCAGCAGGAGGATCCCAGACAGCCGTGGCCAGAGAGTCGAGCGGCAGGGGACGGGATCGGCCATGGTAGGCAGGCTGAATCTGCCCTCGAGGCCCAAATCGAGGAGGCAGGCGGGACTAGCACCAGGAACTGGCTTGCTGAGGGAGGCAGGGAACAGTGGCGGCGTGGCGGTTGGCTGCTTGCAGGCTGAGGTGGCGATGGCGGCGCCTCATTGGCGGGGCAATCTGGGTGGTGGCGTAAGAAGTGGCGGGCGAGGGGCGGCCGGATCAAGGTGGGAGGTGGCTGGCTGCGTGGAATTGAGGAAGAAGAAAGGGCTGGGGGTAGGTTTAGACGAGAAATGGAAGGGGAAGGCTGCTATATAGGAGGCCTAGGGATTAGGGTTTGGGGAGTTTTGGGGCTTCGGACCCTCGGATCGCGATCGGCTCGCAGACGGAAGAGGAACAAGGTGGGCTCGGTGGGCTGTGCTAGAAAGGCCAAGGGCTGCGGGAGAAAGCGAGAGAGGCCAGCGGCAGTTTGAATACGAAACTTCGGCGAAGATACGACAGCAGTACCGCTATACATTTAGCGGTTGGGCTATCAAGCGAGCTCGAATCTGCGGCGAAACTTGACTGAGCGCTCTGTCTATACTATAATAAGACCCATACGCCAAGTTGCATCCCATTCAAGAACATTAACACCCTCTAGCGAGAGACAAAAGGGGGCCGGGGAACATAGGAGTGCGGATTGCAAAAGCGGACAGCAGGGAAAATGCTGGGATGCATGAGGCGAACACGTATGCAAAATGAAATGCACATGATGACATGATATAAAATGCAGATGATGACATGGCAAAGCAACCGCATAAACACATGACATGGCAACAACGACGAATAAGCGGAAGACACACAGGCGCGCCGAATCCGGGGTGTTACAACACTCCTCCACTAACAAGAGATCTAAATCCGAGATCTTAGGACGAGACGGAAGGGAAAAAGGATGAGGTGAAACAAGAACTCAACAGAAGAATCGAGCAGGAGAGCACTCGAGAAGAAGAGTGGAATGGCGAGAATCGAAAGCTCCGAATCAGATAGGCTATGAAACAACTCTGGTTAGAGCGAGATAAAGCGAATAAGGCAGTAAGGATTTAGGCAGCACTCGGCTGAAACATGGAAGAATAAGAACACGAACTAGAGAGGATGGAATAATACTTGATAAACTCTTGAAGAATGAATTAAAACATGAAGAACCACCGTGAAGAACTCCGGTAACAAAAGGATTATGAGATTGAATGAAGGAAAAGAATAAGATGAGCCTTGCGGTGATTTAGATGGAGGTTCGACGAGATGGCGAGGAAATTGAACTCCGGAAAAGAATAGATGAAAATACTTGGAACTAGAATTTATTCATCACGAACAAACTCGAAGAAAAGGATTAATCACTTTGATGAAATAAGAATAAGATTTATTGTATGCTTATCCTTCATCAAATTAAATTGATGACAAACAATGGATTTTGCATATTACTTATTCTTCTAGAAAAGGGATTAAGTGGAATGTAGCACAAAACTTGAGAAACTTCATGAACCACGGTAGGATTTGAAAGAACGAATGGATTAATATGATCATCAAAGAAAAGAATCTTGAGCGAACACACGTAAAATTGAATGGTAGCGAAGAGAATGAATCACGGGAAGAATTAGAGGAACAAATATGTTTAGAGGATATAGATTCAGAAGAACAAAGGGATCATGAGCTGATTAAAGAAAACACTTGAGCGAAGCAAGGGATAATTGGATAACGGTAGCTGAAATGTGAGAAGCGGCAATTCTTACGGAACAATGGCCTCCGGTGAAAAGAAAGCTGGAAACAACTCGACATACTCGGATGGGTGAAAAGAATTTACATACTGGAAACAATTAGATAGGATAACATCGAGCTAGCCCCATGAATCTCAAGAGAGCGGACAAGATTTAACGAAACTCTACTTGGTCTTCAAAGACGACGATACACACCACCAAAATAAGCTGAGGTACTCGGTGAATGAAAAGCAAAAGAGTTGAGTCAGCAATGAAATGATTTGGAATTGATCTTGGAAAAGGCATGTGGTGATGAAATTCATTCTTATGTCACACTTGAAAAATTGGGAATAGCTCAGGAAATTAGAAGAGTCGAGTTAAGATCACAGGAAAGACACGTGGGTTAGGGTCCTTGAAGAAAAAAAGCCGTTGGAAAGGGATGTTGAACAGATAGATGATGCACTAGAACAATTGAAATATTTGGATGAGGTGACAACCTCGAATTAATTCAAACACAGGCGAATCTCTGAGATGTCTTGAGGACTCGGAAGGATAAATGGCGAGAAGCGAGCGAGCTGGGAGAACATTGATCCAGGAAAGAATATGATCAACACCGGTGGAATTGAATCCACGGAGAAGATAAAGAGATGAAGAATGTCAAGCGGATGAGAATTCACGGTAGAAATAATTGTGAAGAAATGAAGAGGCTCCACGAATGACATTGATGCCGAAAACAGACTCAGACTCCGGGAAGAAGAGGGTGGGAGGGGGAAAACAAAGACAAGCTGGAAGGGAATCGTGAATATCTTGAAGAGAAAACACGGTTGAAAACATTGAGGAAAGAAAGCAAAGACTTAGCTTGAGTAGGAAGGATACTCGATTCACGGACTCTGGTTCGAGGAAGAAGAAGGGTGGCGGGTGGGAAAAGAAAACAAGCGAGATTGAACTCAAAGATGAAGATGGTCGAATCGCCTTGATGAGAAAATGCACGGATGAAAAGAGATGAGAACCAACGATTGGAAAACCAACTGCGTAAACCTAAAGAAAAATTTGAAGGGAAGAGGTAATTTAAAACACCTCGTCAAGATTCCTCACCCAGGCGGCGAAGGGCAGAGAGAGTAAAAAATTCCTACTCTCCGATATAACTAGACTCGAAAACAGTTTTATTCTAGACTCAACTGCGGCCAAAACCACGATCAATCAAGGGGCTCCTAAGGTGGATTGAGGCTGATACCAACTTATCACGCCCAATATCGACCCTATCCAAAAGAACTCGACGGTCCACAAGGATAGACCCGCATATTGAAGCAGCTTTTGCAAGGTGGATATCATTACATCAACATTACATAATAGATGGGGATACATACATAAGGCATACAATGCCACAGAATACATCAACATCTCATATACAACATCAACATCCGACTACGGATGAAACATAAACGAAGCTCAAGCGACATCCACCCTGCTAGCCAGGGCTGCCGACCTGGAACCTATCCCCTGATCGAAGAAGCGAAGAAGAAGAACTCCAAGACAAGCAACCATCGCTCTCGCGTCATGATCATCGCATAAAACCTGTACACTGCAACTGTTGGTGTAGTGTCTGTGAGCCACGAGGACTCGGCAATCCCATTACCATGGGTATCAAGACTAGCAAAGCTTAAAGGGGAAGGAAGGGGTAAAGTGGTGAGGTTGCAGCAGCGACTAAGCATATATGGTGGCTAACATACATAAATGAGGCGAGAAGAGAAACAAAGGCAGTCGTCAACTAGTAATGATCAAGAAGTGATCACGAACTCCTACTTACGTCGAGACATAACCCGAAACCGTGTTCTCCTCTCGATCAACCCGAAAAGAGACACTCCGCATTCACGCTACGGTTGGTGTATTTTAGAGAGTTTGCTTCAAGTTTACTACAACGGATATTAACAAATTCCATCGCCACATAACATGAGCACGGCTCTCGAAAGTTCAAACCTGCAGGGGTGTCCCAACAACCCATGATAAGCTCTCGCGATCAACGAAGGATATTCCTTCTCCCGGGAAGACCGATCAGTCTGAAATCCGGCTACAAGACATTTCGACAGCAATAAAACAAGACCAGCAAGACCGCCCGATCGTGCCGACAATCCCGATAGGAGCTGCACATATCTCGTTCTCGAGGGCAACACCGGATAAGCTAAGCGTCACAGTAAAACCAAACCAAGTTGCCAAGGGATGGTCCATACGGTGCTCTAGTTTGGATAGCAACAGAACAAGCACGGCAGGGGGTAAATAAAGATGACCCTCGGGGAATAGCGACTCCCAAAGGAAAAAAGGCTAGGTGAGGCAAATGGTAAAACCAAGGTTGGGCCTTCTTTGGAGGTCTTATTCAAAGCGAACTGTCAAGGGGTCCCATAAATCACCCGACAGCGTTAGGGGCGCAAAATCCGGGAACATAATACCGATATGGCGGAAACTAGAGGCGACAAGAGTGGAACAAAACACCAGGCATAAGGCGAGCCTTCCACCCTTTACCAAGTATATAGATGCATTAATTAAATAAGATATATTGTGATATCCCAACAAGTAAACATGTTCCAACAAGGAACAACATCTCCATGTTCAACAAGGAACAAACTTCATCTTCACCTGCAACTAACAGCGCTATAAGAGGGCTGAGCAAAGCGGTAACATAGCCAAACAACGGTTTGCTAGGAAGGGTGCAAAAGGTTAGAGGCGACATGGCAATTTGGGAGGCTTGAGGAGCAAGTGATAGGTAGCGCAACATAGCGATAGAAAGCGAAGCAACTAGCATAGCAATGATAGTAGTGAGATCCAGGGTAGCGGTCATCTTGCCTGAAATCCCGCAAGGAAGAAGAACGAGTCCATGAAGAAGGCGAGCGGAAGAAGCGAACCAAGCGTGAGCGAGCGAATCCTCACGATCGCATAGCAAAGCAGGAACTAACAAGAAGAAGCACACAATATGGTAAACACACCACACATAGACAAGACATGATGCACAACAAGCATGATGCGTGACAAAGCTACATGAAGCTACTCATGGCAAGAGATGATGCAAACAAGAACAACACATCAAAGCAAGTTTAAATGAGGGCGGGAACAACATAGAACAATTCCGGTAAGTCCTCGTATGCAAATTTCGAAATTGGTCCAGATCTGAATAACTTTATGTTAAAGTTGTTAAACAGCAAGTTAAGATTCACCACGATGATCTACGAGAAATTCTAGTCAAGTTACATATAAAGTTCATTTAATTGAGACTCTGACCTAGAAGATATGAGCAAAACAAGTTAAACATGGCATTGATGCAAAATGCATACAAATATCAAGCAAACACCTCAAAACAAGGATGCAACATGATAATATGAAACTACATGCAAAATCAAGCAAGTTTCATATAGAGCACACTCAAAAGCAGACAGCGGTTCAACACATACACCTATACAAGTTTAAAGGACAAGCTGTCCAAAACAGCAACTAGGCATATTGCAAGCATCAAAACACTATGCTACATCATCTCAACGTAATAACAAAGGCATGGGCATGAAGTACAGGTAAAGCATGACAAAACATGAACACTGAGCTATCTCCATAAATCACTAGAACATGCTCAAAATGACATGGCAAGATTGCAAATAATACAGTTTCAGACTTTAGCGCATTGAAATAACATCGAGTTGCAATGTTTAGAGCTATCAAAAAACATGTTAAAGGAACTTATCATGGCAAACAAAGGCATGGCATGAATCTACTAATTACATAGAACAAAAGTCCCTTACTGACCATGAGCCTAAAGGATCAGAAAATATGATGGCACCCATGTAAACATGGCAAGCTATATTACAGATTCATACATGGCAGGAACAACAATGAGTAGACATGTTGGTGAGCTTGAACCACTCACCATAGAGCAATACATGGCATGGCAAGGCAACTCACAGTAAGAAGACATGGCATAGAAGCTATACATGGCAAGAACAACATTATAGCATACAAGGATCAACTACAACAACCTTGGCAAAATTGAATAACATGTAAACAATCTGCCAGGAAACATTTTATAGCAAAAGTAGAGCTCGATTGACTCAAGCTATGGCACTCCATAATTGTAAACAAGGGCATGGATGGATGAAACATAACCATATGTTCAAAACATCCTTACTGAAGTATCTCAAAATAAGCATGGATCTCTGTAGCATCAAGTTTACATGGCATAAAAATATCAGCGAGCAGGGGCTGAAATCAGCAACATCATGAAGCCTAGTTTGCATGCTTGTGCTAGTCACCACAGAGATCACAAAAATACATGGCATACACCTGTAAAGATGGCATGACATATTACAAAACACATGTAGGACTCAAGTTCATAGGGTGCACACATCAATCATGGCAAAAATGACAAAAGTGCATGTTGATAAGAATCTGAAACTAACATCCATAGCCCTCTTCCAACAGCATTTCGGGCATCAAGATGAGCTCAAATGTAAATGATGCAATGAGATGAAATGATTTACTCGTTGAGGCGAACAATTCGACATATTACAGCAAAGCAGCGGGCTACATGCGCAGAGATACAACAGGTCAAACATGGCATGATAATCTTTGGAAAACTAGGGACTTAGTCATTTTCAGGAAAAAAAACAGGTGGCGCTAGTAACTAACTCGTCTCCGAGGCGGGATGTAAGGGTGAGCCGAGCCTCACCTTCTTGGGCCTGGCCAGGGTGGAAGGAGGCGGACGCTGGGCGGGGCACCGGGCCGCACCGGGTCAGGCCAGCCAGCGGAGCCTTGCCGTCGTCTCTCGATCGAAGCAGGACCGAAGAGGCCAGGCGAAGCGGCTGATGAAGCGGCGCCCAGCGGCGCGGGACACGGGGAAGAGCCAGTTCGGGTGGCGCCCAGCCAGATCAGAAGCGAAAGCGGAAGCGGCGAAAGGCAGCCCGAGGAGGCTCGGGCCTCGGGCGCAGCGCCATCTCCGTGACAGCGAGGCTGGGCATGACAGGCATGCTGGCGAGGCAGCGGGAGCAGCAATGGAAGCGCAGCGGAAGAAGCAGCCTGAGGCCAGACGAAGCTGCCGCGGCAGAGAGATCTGGCAACGTCGGCGAGAAAATCGGCGCGAGGGGCAGGATCGGCAGCGAAGCGCAGGCGCTGGCTGCGGCCCTCGAGGCCAGATCGAGGCAGGCGGGCTAACTGCAGGCTGGCGGCGTGGGGCGAGGAACAGTGGTGGCGTGGCGGTTGCATTTGGCAGGCTGCAGGGGTGGCGTGGCGGCGCCTCATTGGCGAAGCAATCTGGCGGCGGCGTAAGTGTGGCGAGGGCAGCGGCGCGAATCCGAGTGGGAGGTGGCTGGCTCTTGAAGTGAGGAAGAAGAACTTGGGGTAGGTTGAGCAGAAATGGAAGGGAAGGCTGCTATATATAGCGAGTCCTAAGGATTAGGGTTTGGGGAGTTTGGGGCTTTCGGACCCTCGGATCGCGATCGGCGGCTCGGACAGAAGAACAAAGGTGGAGCTCTGATGGGCTGTGCTAGAAAGAGCAAAGGGCTGCGGGAGAGAAGCGAGAGAGGCCAGCGACAGATTTGGAATACGAAACTTCGGCGAAGATAAAACAGCAGTACCGCTATACATTTAGCAGTTGGGCTATCAAGCGAGCTCGAATCAGTGAAACTTGTGAGCGCTCTGTCTATACTATAATAAGACGCCACGTAAGTTGCATCCCATTACGAGCATTTAACACCCTCTACGAGAGACAAAAAGGGGCCTTGGGAACATAGGAGTGCGGATTGCAAAAGCGGACAACGGAGGGAAAATGCTCGGATGCATGAGGCGAACACGTTATGCAAAATGAAATGCACATGATGACATGATATAAAATGCAGATGATGACATGGAAAAGCAACATGCAAGCACATGACATAGCAGCGGACGAATAACTGGAAGACACACGGCGCATCGAATCCGGGCGTTCTGATTGCTGCCAATGAAAAGCATGGATCAATTTTATTTTGACACCTTCTCACAACACTGTTTTCAGTTGTGATGTAATTATTAGCTCGATCTGCTAATAATTGACATGCATTAACAAGGAAGTTAGTTTTATTATTTACTGAAAGAGCATCGATGGCAAGACCTTGAAACAAAAGCTGAAGCTCACACCATTGTACAATTTCATGTATTTGGAAAATTATTTGTATAATCGTCAATTATGTAAACAAATGATGGAAGCTTGATAGCATTGCGAAAGCCTCTTCATCATCCGGGTCCATGTGCCATGCACAAAATTATACTCCTTAGTTCCTAAATATTTGTCTTTTACAAATTTCAAGCGGGCATAGTTTAGAGTGTAGATTCACTCATTTTGCTTCATTATGTGTACTCCCTCCGTTCCTAAATATTCTATTAGTCTTTCTAGAATTTCAACAAGTGACTACATACGAACAAAATGGTGAATCTACACTCTAAAATATGTGATCCATTGAAATCTCTAAAAGACAAATATTTAGTAATCACTTCGTTGAAATCTCGGAAAGACAAATATACTCCGGATATATTTAAGAATCGAGGTAGTGCACAACCGCATGGGAGACCTAGCCGGTCATTGCGCCGAATTAATAGTGAGTAATGGCGGTCAAATCGTAAACCCACCTTTCCCTTTGTAAGTTGCTCGAAGAAGAAACCATCATCGCTCTTCTTTGAATCCGCTCATACTACTCCATGTTGGGAGCGTAGCATAAATTCAAAATTTTCTATGTGTCACCAAGATCTATCTATGGAGAAACCAGCAGCGAGGGAAGGAGGTGCATCTACATACCCTTGTAGATCGCTAGCGAGGCGTTCAAAAACGGGGTTGAAGGAGTCAGTACTCGTCGTGATCCAAATCACGGAGATCCTAGTGCGAGCAGACGGCACCTCCGTGTTCAACACACGTACAGCCAGTGGCGTCTCCATGCCTTGATCCAGCAAGGAAGAGGAGGCGTTGAGGAAGACTCCATCCAGCAGCAGCTGTGGGCGTGGTGGTGGTGGAGGCGTGGCAATCTGCGGGAGGCCGCCAAGCACTGCGGGAGAGGAAAGGAGTCAGGGAGGAGGGCGCGCCGGGCTTCAGGTGCGGCCACCTCCCTCCCTCCTTTATATGGGTTCAAGAGAGAGGGCGCAGCCTTGCCCCTTCCTCAGGAAGGAGTGCGGCCAGAGGGAGGAGTCCATCCTCCCAAGGCACCTCGGAGGTGCCTTCCCCTAGGACTCTCCCTTTTCTTATATCTTGGCGCATGGGCCTCTTGGGGCTGGTGCCCTTGGCCCATATAGGCCAAGCGCACCCCCTACAGCCCATGTGCCCCCAGGGGCAGGTGGACCCCAGTGGATCCCGGACCCATTCGGCACTCCGGTACATTACCGATATGCATGAAACTTTTCCGCGACCAAAATAAGACTTCCTATATATAAATCTTTACCTCCGGACCATTCGGAACTCCTCGTGATGTCCAGGGATCTCATCAGGACTCGAACAACATTCGGTAACCACATACAAACTTCCTTTATAACCCTAGCGTCATCAAACCTTAAGTGTGTAGACCCTACGGGTTCGGGAATCATCTTGAACATGACCGAGGCGTTCTCGGTCAATAACCAATAAGCGGGATCTGGATACCCATGTTGGCTCCCACATGTTCCACGATGATCTCATCGGATGAACCGATGTCGAGATTCGATCAATCCGTATACAATTCCCTTTGTCTAGCGGTATTATACTTGCCGAGATTGATCGTCGGTATACCGATACCTTGTTCAATCTCGTTATCGGCAAGTCTCTTTACTCGTTCCGTAACACATCATCCGTGATCAACCCATTGGTCACATTGTACGACATATGATGATGTCCTACGAGTGGGCAGAATACCTCTCCGTTTACGGGTGACAAATCGATCTCGATTAGTGCCAACCCATGAGACACTGAGAGATACATGGTGCACCTTTATAGCCACCCGATTCACGTTGTGATGTTTGGTACACCCAAAGCATTCCTCGTTATCCGGGAGTTGCACAATCTCATGGTCTAAGGAAATGATACTTGACATTAGAAAAGCTTTAGCATCTGAACTACGATCTTTGTGCTAGGCTTAGGATTGGGTCTTGTCCATCACATCATTCTCCTAATGATGTGATCCGTTATCAACGACATCCAATGTCCATGGTTAGGAAACCATAACCATCTATTGATCACGAGCTTGTCAACTAGAGGCTTACTAGGGACATGGTGTTGTCTATGTACCCACACATGTATCTGAGTTTCCTATCAATACAATTATAGCATGGGTAATAGCGATTATCATGAACAAGGAAATATAATAATAACTAATTTATTATTGCCTCTAGGGCATATTTCAACAGTCTCCCACTTGCACTAGAGTCAATAATCTAGTTCACTTAGTCATGTGATTAACAGCGATAGGTCACATCGCCATGTGACCAACATCCAAGTTTACTAGTGTACGTAAACAGTTCACATCGTCATGTGATTAAGACTAAATGAGTTACGAGGTTTGATCATGTTTTGCTTGTGAGAGAGGTTTTAGTCAGTGAGTGCGAACCTTTCGGATCCGTGTGTGTGCTACAAATTTCTAGGTCATATT